>JAQIVE010001142.1:0-27375 GCA_034698285.1 Sminthurinus bimaculatus
AACAGCAAAGGAGCTAAACTTTAAGATATTCGTTGGTAATTGGTGGACGTGCAAGGTAGAAGTACCCTTTACAGAACACAAAGGGTTTCATGGTTGTAGCTCGTTAGGGGTGGGAAAAATGGCATTGAAAGTGGACCAAGAAATGTTGGGTCCAAATCGTAACCTTCACTGGTATTCGTCAAAGTACATGGAAACCACGCCATGTTAGATCTTCGGGAAAAGGTCAGAGAGATAGCAAAAACGATGGACATTTCAACTAAAAATGTTTTGAAAAAATTTATTAAAGAACCTCAGAATACATAGGTTTGTTCCAAATGTGTACCTACGAACTTGAGGTCTTTTCAAAGTCCGAATTTCGTCAAGCTTTGACACGAGAATATTAGCTTTGTGGGAAGACTTCAAATTTAATTTTAGCATGTGGTGAGAGGTGATGAAGGGATGTTTTACTGGTATGTTTCAGAATTCAAGAAAAATACTACACGGGGCAGAGACAAGGAATTTCCCAAACCATGTTGAAAAAACGACTGGGTTAGGTTCTGACAACAGTTTTATGGAACGGGGACGGATTTCAATTCCGTAATTCACAGTTTCGAATGACAACAGACCAGGGACTATGTTCCAAAATATAATCTAAGATTTGCCTCTTTCATTACTTCAGAAATTAAAAAAGTGTGAAAAATGCGGAATTTTGTTGCTTCGCGACAATTGACCATCACACACATGTCGCATTGCAACTGCTGCCACGCAAGAACAAGAAACCGCTAAAATATTTCACCTACCCTACAGTCTTGACCTTGAACCTTGTTAGTATTACCCGTTTCAACATTTCAAGATATGTCTCAGGGGGCAGAGATTCACAACGGACAATAAGATCATGGAGAGTCAAGTTCAGAAATTTGACTCTCAAGACAAATCGTTTTATTCTGACCGTGTGGAATTGTTTAGATCCAAATTGGCAGGTCTTCTATGACTGAAGGAGGACTAAGTTGAAGAATTATAAAGAAGGGTCTCATAATTCTAACTGCCATTAGAGATATTTAATTATTCCGGGTATTTCTGGACTTCCCCTCGTACATAGGAGTCACAATTATAGACTATATTATGTATTTCATCAAAAGCGTGAATTAAGTAGTTCTGAATAATTGCGATTGCTTGCATTACATCTGTTCAAAAACATTAACTGCAGTTACTGCATTTGCATTGAGAACGGACCTTTAATTTGTTGCACTTTTACCGTACACAAATTGCAAAGTACATGCCTACATGGTGATGTTGATGCCCATCTTTTATGCCCTTTACTGCTTTAGCTTCATCGTAAAAAAAGCAGTGAACGGGGAAAGCGGAAAACAGCAGGGACCATTTTTACGGCCATGGTCACTGTCGTCCCTTTCTCTTTCCTTTCCCTTGCAGCTACGTACATCGTATGTACTACAGTTTTCTGTAGGCAGTCAAAACTCTTGTGGATTTCACAGCAGTGCACATCTCCACAGTTCTGTTCTGTGAAATGAATCTCACTGCCTCTTAGCTTCTAACCAACAATCAGTATCTGTACATTTAATATACATACATACATGCATGCATGCATAGATGAAAAGACAGGGGGTGATTTGACGCTACAAATATCGTGTATAAAGTCTGTCACTGCTGTTTCTGTCATTTGCCGGACAATACGACAGTCAATTTGCTCATTTCCCCCTCTTCTGCCTCCGCTCTCCAGAATATACAATATACATCCATACAATGAACAGTTATGTGCATTTTACTGTGGAGGCGACAGTAAAGTGACGGAGACACTCGCACTCCTGCTTAAACAAGAATGAAAAGTCTGAAAGGACTTAATGAGAAAATGTGACCATTGTCTGGATTCTGGATTATCGTGAAAAGATTTTGAACAAGAATGTATACAGATTGAATGGCGGAAAATATTGTCTTGTACAAAAGATTTTGTGGGAGCTAAATGAGCAAAATTATTTTCTTGAGAAAGGAATGGCAAAAAAGAATGGAAGCTGCATTCGCAATTGACATTGTATTGTATTGTATGGCATGGCGGAAAGATGCACAAACTAATGGAAAAGAAAATCTTGGGTAGGAAATTGGAGCACAGTGACAGTGACAAGGCCAACGGCATGAAATGGCAAGAAAAGTGGAATGAAAGAAACAAGAATTTAATGCCCAGCTTTGTACATGCATACATGAGGGGAAATGGGCTGGGTAGACAAAGAGGGAGGCGAGAGTGCGAGAGGAAAAAGTGTAAAAGGATAAATTGACATAATGTTGATTCTTGGGGCTTTGAAAGACACTCATTTGGACGTTATTGTCCAGTCCAGCTCAGGAAAGTGTACAGCAAAATAAGAATGTGTGTGTGTGCTGCAATAGAAAAGAAAGTCTAATGAGCACTATAGTTTCTATTATTTTGCTCTGCACTCTCAACTGTTTTTGTCATTTTCTCCAGTATAGTGTTTCTCAGTTAAGGACGATTTCAATCAAACACAATGCACTGCCCCCTCAATTCCAGTCCAGTCCAGTCGAGTCAAGTCAAGTCAGCTCAACAACTCAACTGAACTCAACTTAAAATGAAAGCCACGTCCCAGGTTTATGACCTGTCTCTGAAACTACATACACACATACATACACACATACATACATACATACATACAGGACAATGGGACTGTCATCCAAAAATTGAGATGTACTGGTATAGATCTTCGATTTCGGTTCTTTACGTTGACGCACAGCGTGTGCCGAGAAAATAACTATGTTTGCAATTTTCTCGTCACGCTGTTTTGTCCTGTACTTTCAGTTTCAAACTCTGCCTCATCTTTGCTTTGTTGCTCGTTGGATTTGTCCTGTCTTCTTGTCACCTGGTTCTGATAGCCCAGCTCTGCCTTTCGGCCGCCCACACTTGAAATCGCAATGTGAACCACAAATTCTGACATTCAGTTTCTCTTCTATTGGCCATTCTTGTGCTTTTATTTTATGTACCTATGGATTTTGATCTTTATTTTCCCCTTTTTAATTTTGCTGGCCGCTCAGAAAATGGCTTCTTGGAGCGATAAGGCAATCGCATATTGCAGATTGCACAATTTACCGAACCATGCAAAAATAGACGACATTATCTACCAATTTGAGTTATTGCTTATTTCCTTTTATCTTTAACTATGAGCACTGACCAATTAGGATACATACGTTATCGTAATATACCTAATTTAAACGGCAATTTTGAAATTGTTTTATTATCTTAATACTCTGGACAACTTTATTTGTCTTTTAGGCAATGGCGCAGAATGATAACGTGGTTTAATATACAAAACTCATAAGACTGCAATAATTGACATTCTTACTTTAATTTGATGCATAGCTTGACTTGATTTGCTTGCTTTTGATTTTGAAACTTGAGCAGAAAATTGAAGTTTATTAAACAAAAATTGATTTAATTACCCATCTGAGGTCGACGACCCCTCTCTCTCTCTCTTTCTATTACTAAGAAATATTCACAATCAGAGCGAAATTGCGTTTACCTAATTTACTTTCTTGAGTGGAAGCTGAATCAATTTCTAAGCCCAATGTGAACTCAAACCTTGTAAAATAATCAGTGCTAAACAAGTTGTAGATTTATATTAAAAAACTTTTTGAGATTTTAGCCATTAGTTTCCTTAAGAATTCACCGGCAGTACAACCATGTAGAGTAAAAAGAATCTAAAAAATTGGAGGGAGTTGTATCGTGCCTTTTTTAGTATAAGCCTAATTATGTCTTTTCTACACATATGTAATTCTAGTGAGGATTGGTTAAAAGTGCAATACTATGGAAAGAACACGAGAGTAACTGTAATTTAAGCTTTTTTAATTGGCCAATGGCTTTAATCAAGTTTCACAATAATATACAAACATTTATAAGCGGAACATCATATTTACAACTATATGCGTACTTTTGCTTCATGCTATGGGGGTACGATTCATTACACACCCAAACAAGAACGTACACCTTATTTTTCATCATAATTGCCTTGCACTCACCTGCTTTCCACTCGAGTTATCCCCATAATTGGAGGTTTTCTCTCGAGTCACATTTTTATTCGATTTTGATTTGGAGACAAGATGAAATTTAACATCCGGGATCTCTCTTAGTGTAATTTACGATTTCCACCAATTAAATCGATCATTTCTAATTAAGGCTGCAACTTTTGGAAAACCAGTCGCGGAAATGATTCGAATCTTTATCATACACCGTTATTTACGCATGCACATAACTCTAAAATATGTAATAACTATGTACGTTTGTAAAAATTCATTAGTTTTTATATAAACTTTAGAAAATTTTACAAAATACCTTGTTTTTCTGAAGTTCTTAGCTTGAGCATACTACTAGCATGCAGACAAACATACCCACATTACACATTTCGCCCTTTTTTCACATGTAGTATATCTCAACGAAATGGCAAATCATGTATGCCGCATTAAATTTTGTAGTGCTGTTTCCACATGCTCTTACGATAAGTACATATTCTATATTCTATGAAAGTAGAAAGTACAAATGCTGCTGCTACAACTATGTACAAGTCACAGAAAGTCAAGTCAAGTCGAGGCTTAGTTGTCAAAATAGGAGGCGTAGGCGAAGAGGGAGGACGCAAGAGGAAGTACCCAAACCAGAAAAACTGTGGTAAAGAGAGCTGAAGGAGCGAGAGAAAAAGAGTGACGCTAACGAGAATGCCCTTTTAAGCACCCTTAATGAGCTTCCAGCCTAAGCTCTCACGTTGAAGTTGATATGACGGAGAAGAGCGGCTTAAAATAAATATATATTTACTCTCCCCCCACACCCCTCGGCCGCTCCTTCCGCCTTTCCCCGGCTTTCACTTTTTTCCACATAATGGTGTATTATGAGGATGAAGGCAAATGAAAAAGAGTCTCAGGAGAAAGCATAAAGTAGCACGTATATATGTGTGTAGATAGGTACCGAACTACAGCACAATACAAACAGAGAACGGCTTGCATCAGCACCTGCAACTTCCTAGAAAACAGGGCACGTTGTCTATTTCTAAGGTTCATAACACATCATACATATGTGCATATGTGATAATACAAAATATGAAATATGAAAAGAAATTCGGATCAAGATCCCAGCTCCAGTTCCACCCAAACCATACGAAACTCGACGGTAACTGTCCCAACAGTCTAAGCTTATCAACTTACAAAATTCTCCTCACAACTAACTAATACCTTAGTCCACCATGCCGTATGAACTAAACACATAAATAAAATATGACAAAATATGATCTCTCTAACATTTCATGGTCTCCACATTTTTCCAGGAATACTTTGCTGGAACATTCAGTCAACCTGTAGTACACATACATATGTCTGCATCTTTTCCTTCCTCTTTTGAAAATACTAAACTAATGCTTGTTAGTTCTGTAATTCATTAATAGAAAGAGGTATTTAAAACCTGCTAAAAAATTCAGAACAATAAGAAGTGATCGGATTGTAATCAGACATTGTACTGGCTTTTGTCTATAAAGTAATAATTCAAACATAAATGATTCCGTTTAGAAAAATTAAGTACATTTTACAAGATTATTTTTATAAGTAATAGAATAGCTAATATTTAGTCTTAATATTTATTGTTATCGTAATATATATTTTCTACGTTTTTGCCCTTGGTACGCGTAAACCTCTGAACTATTAAATTATCTTGACGAGGTAATTCCATTGTAAAAAATAATTTTCTCAGTTTTTTTCAGACCACTTTCTATGCTTTTTCCAGCATTATATTCATCGTCATCATCATCATCGCCATTATTATTATAAATAATATGTTTATAAGCGGAGGAGCTTTATAGAATTCTTTTGTGCTCTGCGTATGTATTTACTAGCTTTGGATAATGTGAGTGCGTAGTATTAGTGGTAGTCGTAGTAGTTGACATCATCCTCATCATGGAGAGTGAAATTGGAGTGAAGACTATGATAAATATTAGTATGACATTGTTTGTAAGTGCCCATTTATTCATTGAAAATGACGTGGATGGAGTTGGAGACTTTTCTCTCATGTATGCTTCCCTCTCCGCCTCTCCCCTCAGTTTTGCTGTGCTTCACTTTTCTGTCTTCAACCATTTTGGTTAATGTCGGCTCGCAAGGATTTCCTGACTTTAGTGCACAACAATCTCGACTCTGTCACTGCTACTTTCCGTATAAAATACAGATGCTTTGAGTTGACGTCTCTCAACTCTTGCAGCATTATGCACAACTGAAAGACACATGCAGGAAAATGAGCAGATGAGAAATGAAAGTTATATATTTTAATGGGACAAGCTTTCCCCGAGAAAAATAGCGGGATAAAATACACACATACATATATACATGTATACAATGCACTTGGGAAAGTAGACAGATTTTCTATTCAAAAATTTTATATGCATACGGAGTGTACATGCAAAAGTCTGGAATAAAGTGTACATATTATGTACTCTTTATTCCAAATCTTTGCTACAATAGTTGCCACTAATTTTAAGAAAACAACATGCCAGTAAATTCATGTGAAAAATAGAGACAACGGCACAAAAGTTAATACTTGACGACTCACAATACAATACAATAAAACTTTATGTGATCCATTTTTAGAAAATCGTGGAAAAATCATCATTGCATTTTAATGGGCATCAAAGCCTGACACCGAAACACAAATATGTACAAATTTATATTTATGAACTGTCGTAACAGATATCAGATTCCGCTCTTTACTGTCACAACAAAAGACAAAAGATCGATATCCATGTTTTGTTTATTTGACGTTCATCTGTCATGTCTGTTTCTGTTTCTGATTCTCGTACCCTTGAAACATATTCAAGAATCGTGGAAATCAATAGAACTGACATTAATATGCGAGGAGCCATTTCTATTTAAATAATTTATCTAAGTAGGTCACATGTACTTAAACCTTCAAAAGACAAAAAGGTATGCTAGTAACAATAAATAGTACATATTGATGGCATCAACTTCAACTGGAATGCCTTCATACTCACCTACTTACTTACTGTGATTCATGCGGAATTTTCTCTTTTTCTGAATGCATGAATCTTTCTCTTGCACGAAGATTTTCTGAACACCATTTAGTTGTTGCAGTGAAATCTGAAATTTTACGTCAAGATTAGCCTTATAATATTTATTTTACAAGAATGTCCGTTAAAACGTTGGTCATGCTACTGGTATTTTTACATTTTTATAAAAAAATTCTAAATGTGTATATGTATGCACGAAAATCGGGCTCCAAAATGAATCTTATGCTCTGATTTCATCACAAAAAATTTTCTCATCCAACCGTATCCAAATCCAAATGCAAGTCAAAGTCGTCGCCAAGTTTGTCCTAGATATGCTGGTACACTCATAGACTTCTCTTTACTATAAAGGAGTGTGGAAGCAAGAAAAAAAGAGAGCCGGCGACATTGTTCACTCTTATATCTACATACAAAATCTGCATACACCCATATACGCCCAGTGTAGACGGCGGTATATATTTCTGCACGTTATTCCACGGGAAATATTATGCAGATGAATTGTTCGAGGAACCACGCTGCGGTAAACAATAACGAAAGGAAGGAGAGAAAGAAGAGTCAAAAACGCGTATCGTACATTATAGAGACTTTTACATGCGTATTTATATACATACACTGCATTCAATGTATGCGTCCATAAACACAACTATCCACTATCCACATAAATACATACATACATATATATCACAAGGGAAGCAACTATTTTACTATAGCTACTGTGCACGTATTATGTACAGCTACAAGCTGTACATATTTACTTGTATGTATGTACATTGTTCCTTGTTTGTGCAATTTGAATGCAGTGTAGAGTATATTGAGCCTGTAGGTAAATACGTTCATGACGGCCAAATAGACCTTTCAAATGGAGTTGGGCACTATTGTGGTGATACTCAACTGCTTCATTTATTTCCGTCTATTTTGCCAGCTCATGTTTTATTGACGAGGATCTCTCAACAAACGCAATGAGCCAAATGGAAATGGAAATGTTTGACTCCACGACCTCTTTTCCCTGTCTTTCTCCCTTTCTTCTTCCCTTCCCCTTTTACTATCCTCCTCTACTATGTATGTATTTCTTCTCTACTTTTACTTTATGCTCTGCCAGTTTGGGGATTTTCTTTTTTGGATACGAGCTTATACTGTGTGCGAACATAGATACGTACGAATAAATATACGTACTGTATGCATACATACATGCAGGCATTGGATTTGCACAACTATTTTCCATTCCCTTGTTTTCTATACATTTTCTCACTGTGGTCCCGTCTCCTCATTTATTTGATCATACATTGTGTAGAATTGTGTATTTGTCTGCGTGGGTTGGTCCACAAAATACTTTCACATGCTTTGGCTCCACTACATATGTATGTACGTGAAATTCCAACTGCAACTCAACTCTCGAGTCCAACTCCAGCTTCAACTTGTAATTTTGCTCCCATTTTACTCGTTAGTCGATTCCAAACAAATACAAATACGAGGACTAGAATTCTAGGGAATTTGGTTGTACAGCTAAAATTTCAAAAAGAGAGAAAGTGAAATACAGGGCAGTGAAATAGTTACATAATAAGGAAACCGGGGACGGCAAAATAGAAGGTATATACATAGAGCTACATATACAGCTAGAGCTTGAACTACGTATGGCTAAGCTCGAGACTACGGACTAAACTTAATAAATGAACTATCTTCTTCTGCTGGTTCGAAGCGGGTAGCTGGGCAAATACAAATACAAATAGAGCTAGAACTTGAGCCAGAAATAGACGTTGAAATGGAAGAATTTCAAATAGACACAGAGGCAAAACAGACAGTAAAAGTACAAATAAAGTTAGCTTGTCTCTTCCCTACATACATATACATTATACATATATTTTGCTCAATAGTTACTTGTTATTCTTTTACTGCCCCGCCTGTACAAAACAGGGAAGGGCGAGAGAGACAGATAGATAGATAGGGAATGAGAGAAAGAGCGACGGGTAAAATGTCGAATTCTTGCCAAAATCAAAGTTTACTCTTTACTTTGGTGAGTGGCATAAATGCCGAATGCCTGACTGACCAAACAGCTCCCATTCTATGTATTTGTATGTACGTTTCTCTCTTGGAATTTTCAACGCGGTTCTCCGTCCCTCCTGAATTTTCTACTCATCTTGCACTTTCCCTTTCCCTCTTGATCTTCACACCCACCTATATAGGATGTATATTATGTATAATGTACTGGTACCTACATCTGTATATCTGTAACATTATTAGTGCCGGATTTGCATCAAATTGAAATAGCCAAGTAAAATAAAAGGAAACCATTCACTCATCGAGCTAAATAAAGTACAAAACTAAACTAACAACAAGAGAAAGTATACAAGCCCACAAATAAAGTAGAAATAGTGAAAGGATGAAAATTAATGAAAAGACTTCATTTATATTGTTTTTGAGTGGGTATAACAGTACACAGGTTTTTCTACATGTATCTCCGTAGCCCCCCTAAATGTATTTATATACAACTAAAAGTTTTACCAATGCCAATGTACCGTAAAGCTTGGAAAAAAGGAGTAGAAAAGAAGAAGAGCATCAAACGAAGACAGGCGAACAAGTGGGCTGACTAAAGAATACTTTACTGTTTGCACGTATATAGTATATAGTAAAATAAAGGGACAAGATAACGAGCAAACAAGTACCAAAAATCCTTGGTGAAAATATTGAAAGGCTGGAAAGAAGCAAAGTTTCGACAAGAGTAAACTGAAATTCAAATGGAAATGAATTCATAGAGTCAGTCATCTTGCTCATTCCCACATGTGGATGGTTGATGGTTGATGTGAAAACACTCGCGCCAGACCTTCCTGAATGCTCTGCCATGTAAAATGGGATGGAAATTCGCTGACATGTTGCATAATATTGAGACATTGTGCAAGGACAAGTAGTCCGCTACAGCTACAAAATATTCTCTTTATACTCTCTTCTCCCCGTCGTCATTCTCTATGTATGTATACATATATGTATATTGTATATGTTCAAAGCTTCAAAGCGAAGGCACTTGTTCCTTCTTTGGAAACGAGTTTTAGTTTTCACTTCCATTCTGCCGTTCCCTTTTTAAGGTTTGTTTGAAGAAGAAATAAAAAGAGCGGCAACTGCCTCCTTCTGTTTCGGCTCTGTTGCTGCCAACCTACTTGACTAAACCAACATTGTATTCGAAATTTTCACTAATTACTCGCCGGGCCTTAAGATCCTCTGAATGCTCTTTATGTATTTATGCAAGTGAGTGTGTTACTCTTCCTTTGATGTAAAATGAGAGGCAACTTTTAGCACACACACACACACACTCACACAAAGTCCACATTGCATACGATGGAATACATACATACATAGACTGTTTTGTGATGGGCTGATGTCTGCCTGTCTTGGCTACTGGATTCCCTGGAATTGAGTTGAGTTGAGACTTGAGTTGAGCCAACTTTGAATTAAATAGAGTCGATTTTGAGTTTGAATTCACGTGAAGGAGTAAGTAAACAAACTCGTCCAACCAAAATCAAAAGACGGAGAAGAAGAAGAAGAAGAGGACGGCTGGGGAAGATGAAGAAGTAGAAGAACAAGGAAGATGATGATGATGCAGAAGACTTTCTGAAGAAAACGAGGAATTTTTTAAGTGCTCCTTTAAACTGTGGGGAGAAGCTATTGAGCAAACACACAATATGGTGGGAGTCGTTGTCGCAGGTTGAAACGTCGACTTCAGGCTGTTACTTTTGAAACTACTTTTCATAGTTTAAATTATGACCGCACAAATTACAAAATACGACAATAAAATTTTGCACACTTCTGCCGCATGCATAATGTTTTTAATGTTGAAAGAGTTTAATTAATAAGATTCTTAACACAATTCCAGGACTCGCTTACTCTGGTCATTTCTACTGATACGATAACCATAGTATAAAGTTGATTTCATAATTTATGTTTTAAGACTAAAATTCTTTATGTATCTGCAAACCTTTTATTGCCTTTAAGAAAATTAAGTTGAAAGTTTCGGCAATTTTGATGAAAATTATTGACGTTATATTGCTCTATAAGATCAATGAACAAAGTTTCGTAGCAGACACCATCAACAAATTAATAAAAACCAATCAGTTCTTTCAACACCACTTTATATACATACAAGAATCGTCGGCAAACGACCTGAAAACTATGTATAATGTATACGTACATACAGTAGATGAAGATAAAATACGAGACCATGAATAACTATTGAAAAGATACTTAGAAGCGGTGTTAAACTTGGCTGTGTGAAGTAACTGAAAAAGTGGGGAGCTACAAAGGAAACGACAAAGACAAAGGGGCAAAGACAATATCGATTTTCCCAGTGGTGAGACAGGATAACATTTTTAAATTAAAAATGTTATAGGGGCCAACTTTAATTTTAACTTTAAGGCCCTTTATATGGCTTTAATTTAGTGCTAAAATTTGAGACGTTTTTTCTTCTCTCGTTCTCTCTCTTTTTATACATATAAACACATACAGACCATGACACACAAACGGAGACTCGAGAATAGCAAAAGCGGGAAAGTGGGAAGAACGAAAGAACAAACTAAAAGAAAAAGATGAAGATTCTTCTTCACTTGTTTTTTTGCTCCTACTTTATTCTCTCCTCCTACTCCCTTTTCTATAAAGAGAAGTACATTGCGGGCAATAAAAAGTTATTGAGCTTTAAGGTGGGAACGACTCTAATAATTCTTTGAGAGAGTGTATGGTCCACGGCACCAAGTGGACCATATATATTTTCCTCCCGCTCACGCTCTCCTATTCTTTTACACTTCTCCTCCACACCACACAAACTAGTGATATTCCTCCCCAGAATCCATTGTAGAATCCAGCTTCAGCTATCTGTTTACCATACTCTGAAGGCAAATAACTAGAATGACTTTCCCCCACAATCTAGCACTTTTCTTCATCCCCCAACATACATACATAGCATAAGTATACATATATGTTTTATGTATGTATGTATGTATAGAACGACATGACATAGCATCCCATTGCATTGAGCAGCAAAGTGAAAGCGAGGAGAAGGGCAAAATGCAAAGGCAGAGGCAGTACCAAATGTACAAAGAAAAGGCAGAGGAAGAAGGAGAGACAGAAAAGAGCAACGGAAACTGAATCCTCCTCGTCAGCAGCTTTCCCCAGCGCTATGTAGCTTTAGTTCCAGTTCTTTTTTGTCCTTTTCTCTTTCTGCTTACTTTATGACTGGCTCCAAAAGATAACCAAGTGTCAAGAAAGACGTAAAGAATCTCTGATCGGATGATAAAGTGTGGTCCAATAATGTTTCGCAGCAGGCCGTCCACACGGCTCATCTTTTACTCTTCTGCTCGGCTCTTTTTTTCTTTCTTTCCAAGGAACAGATCTCTATGTATGTATCTATGTATGTATGCATAACAGACAAATATTTTCCATCTGTATCATCTCAAAGTTGGTCTGCTCTGCCCTGAACTGGTTCTAAGTACTTTTACACTCCTCGTCCTTATGCCGCCCGAATTTCGAACGAATTCGGATTGGAATTTCAACAACGGCTACTTCTACATTCTACATACAACAAATACAACGGAGACGATGACGAAGACGACGACGACTTTGGATGGGAATGTGAATGTGAGTCTAAACCTGAATCCGAATCCGAATCCAAATTCAAATCCCCATCATTTCCATCTCCTCATTCTTTCTTCCTCTTGAGTCGAATGTTTCCTTAGCAGCACCAAGAGGATGACGAGAGGAAGGAAAAGAGCATGAAGAAAAAGAAGCAGAAGAAGAATACGGGGGAAACGACAGCCGAGACGAGAGCTTTTTTCCGTCAACAATTCCAATATGAGTGACTGAACAAACAATCACAAATACACACACTCAAATATTATACATACATATACGTAACACATGTGTGTGTTTCTTTACATGTATTTATATTGTATGTATTTGTATAGAACATATATATACAATATACAATATGTATGCACTGCACATTGTACAAATACCCGGAAAGTACAAACAACTCTTAACTCTCAAGTCCTTGAGGATAAGCAGGAGGGGGGAAAGAATGGAAATATCCAAGAAAAAAAGGAGAAGACAGACAAGAGAGGGCACGGACGAAGATGGAGAAGAAGACAAAATCCTGTTTTCGAAAGGTGGCAGATGAAAAAAAGAAGCTGAGCTGAGAGACGATTCGTCTTATCTTCCTTCAGATTTGGATGGATTCAAATAGCAGTTTTCCCTATAAAAATATGTATACAGTATGACGACAAGGCAACGACAGGAGGAGAAAGATAGAGGGGAGAGAGAGAGATAGAGAGCGATAGAAGGAGAACCGTAGTAAAGACAGATGGATATAAAAAATCCGAGGAGATTTGAGAAAGACGAGAAGAAGATAGATAGAGATGGCGATAGAATTTTGATCCCTGTATTCATAGATACACATTGCCAAGTACAACTCAAACTACAAGTGCAACTACAACAACCAGAGCTATAGCAGCAGTCCAAATACAAGGGAAAAGGCCACAAGAAAAGGGTAAGATGTACAATATACGTACATAGAAAGGAAAGAAAAAGAAAACATAGAACAGATAGGTAAATGGATTGATTGCAGGTTGCTGGTGCTGGTGGTTTGCTTGCATCCATATAGATGGATGGATGGATGGCTGGATGAAGATAGCAGGTGACTACAAAGAATTTGTCTATAGAGAAATCATGAAATTGACAGACAGCAGGAGAAAGCAAGAAGAGAGAGAAAGGAGACAGTCAGCTAGACTAGGCAGGCAGGCAGGCAAGCAGTGTACATTGTACATAGAGAGAAGACGTACAAAACGACGACGGGAGCAAAAGGAAAAGAGAGAAAGAGAGTGAACGAGCGAGTGAGCTAGATAGATAGAGAGCGAGAGCGAAGGAGATAAAGAAAGAGTGAACCGGAGAATATTCACGTACGCAGTGCAAATTTGATGGACCAGCAGGTGCTCAAGACTAAGGCGGAGTTTCCGTCAAGCCTTGCGAATGCCTCGCAAAGGTGGAGTTTCGGATCCGTGCCCCCATTTCACCACTTTCACTTAGCCCACTCCCTCTTGCATGCCATGCTGCGGGTCCTTTCTCTTGCATTCTCCCTTTTTCTCTCCTTTCTCTGCAAGTTCAACTTGCTCTCTCTCCATTCCTCTTTTACTCTCTTTTTTATGCCTCCCAACTCAACTCGACTCATCACAATGAATAGAAAAGAACATAGAGCTGGGAGTGTGAAAATTGGCTCTCCTGTTGCTCTTCCCCTTTTTGCACAACAAGAGCAAAGGTGAATAAACGAGTTCAAACGGCAACTTTATTGTCAAATTTTTCATCATTACATTCCCTGTGTTAATAACAATAATAATAATAATAATTTCTTGTCAATTTTAAAACATTTTATTCAAGCTTTTGGAAAATTTAAATTCTCTGAAGTTAGTGCCGAGTCATTAATTTTTTTAATATTTATTATCTGATCATATTATCTATGAAGCAGTAAAGATTAAATAATTATAAAAATACTTTGAAATTCTAGAAAATGTTTGATTTTCACCAACCAGCCTTAAAAAGCAGCATGGGTGAAGTAAAAAAAATGTTGATGAAAAACAAGGAGTTGATGGTGATTAGATTTTTGGTTGGAGAAATGCTTGGGGAGGAGGATGAGGACCCAAAAAAAGAGATAAAATAGTGGAAGGTAAACAGAAATATCAGGATGATAATAAAAATGGGGACAAGAATGATGAGGAAAAGGACGATAGGGCGGAAGATAAAGAAAACACGCTATGTAATTTTAAGACCAAACAGAGGAAGGAAGAGGAGTATGAAGGAGGCGGAGGATGAACGAAAAAATAATAATTTGAAAATAACCAGGCGGCTGTGCATAAGATAACAAGTTACTCGTTCTTTTTTCGCGGCACACTCCACAATTCATCAGACTTACGTTAAAGGCTTCACAGCGCTGAACACTGTACAATGTACAGTGTACACCGCCCCCTTAAACATGGTGAGAGAAAGCAGGCGAAAAAAACAGGAAGAGGAAGGAAAGAAGTTTTCTACATTAAATTTACGATCACTCGGTTTATTTAACTTTCATGAGATTTTTTGTTGCCTTTGTCCTCCCTCCTTTTTATTTTCCGCCTCCATCGTCTTCGTCTCTTCTATATCCTCTCCTTGTGTTTTGCGTCCTTCCTGCCGAAATCCAATAGATGAACAACTCACATTATTTTTCATTTCCAGCGTAATCATACACAACGACACAGCAGAACATACAAACATACATACATGTGGCCCTACGTGACCATCCTATTATACCACACTACATCACAATATACTATAAAGAGTCGCATCTCATCTCATCTTAAGTCAAAGTCCCCATTCAATTTCCTAGTTACATTCTCTATTGTATAATATTTATCCTCGCCGTACACTTCTTTTTTGTAAAATTTCATAGCTAGCCTTTGGCTACAATATTATGCATTCTTCATTCCCTCCGCCGCATTTCCGTCCTTCCTTCTTCCATTTACTTTACTTTGCCGGTTTTGTTGCAAGCATATTGATATTCTCGAATATTATTAACTCATTCTTCAAATTTTGTAATAAACGTCCTGGACAGAAACATTTGAAAACTGCAGGAATGTTTTGCAATTAAACGTTGCAGTAGACGCTCAAAAATTTTAGAAAGAAATAGTTTACATTGTCAACATCTTATTGTTATAAAATTTGCTAAACCAGCTAAAAAATTTGGGGAAGGGATAAAGTTAAACTACCCCTATTGACTCATCTGTCGTACTTTCTTCAGCTTTATCAAACCTTGATAAAAAGGTTAGAGGACATGGTGTGACAGACTTGGTGACTGCGGAAAGGGGCAAAATTTAACTAGTCATAGTTTTCTCTGTTTCTCCACAAAAAGGGGCATTGGGCCTTTTATTGGTAGGTTGATATTTCCAAGTTACTGTTGTGGTCGTACTTGTACATCATTTTCTCTAAATCTGTAAATACCATGTACGAAATTCTCAGAACTTGGAATGCTGGGTATCATGTATCGCCCAGGAAATATTTGACATAATAATAGATTATAGTTATTTCTGTTTGATATGGTACTCGTATATGCTCGTGTACTGCAAAAGGCAAAAATAACCTTTTGCTATAGATGAACGCCTCATAGTGTTGTATGTATCTTCTTTGACCGTAACTTTTGCTGATTTTTCTCATTTTGGTTCGAGTTTATCTACAAAAAGATATTTGTAACTATATCTTGTTATAGTTTGATAGGACTGAAGAAATACAAAGTAAGAAATAGCGATCGAAAAACGAAAGGAATGAAATAGATAGAAATTGGAAAATCTCGCCTCAAGGCTATACGATCTATCACATCGCCCGCCCTATTTATTTTGGATATCCTTGGAGATCTATTTGAAGATGATGAAAGATGTGCTTACTATTATATTATGTATGTGCAATATTTACGCTGATATATGATTTACGAATATATGTAATGGAGTATGTTTTTAGATGGATCTTTCTCTTATTTTATCCTTGTCTCTCCATCTTCGTCTTGTTTGACATGTAGCCGATGGTGCTTTTTCGAGATAGTTTCTTTATACAATATTTAATTGTATTATACTAAGCGAAGATGAGAAATTTCGGGAATCACATTTTCCGCTACTATACAGCTATTTATTGTGTGTAGTCCGAAGTTGCATATTTTCAAAATTACTCCATGCACGTTGTATGTAGTTTGTAGTGAAAAACATTTTTAAGAGTGTAAAAAAATATCATTTTTATTGTGGTAACCGTCATGTGAGGTGAAATTGCGGTATTTCGGTATTTTGGTACCTGTGCAATCTGTGTAGGACTTCAATTTTCTTCCTCGTTCTCATTTTTTCCCTTTGCAACAAAGTTTGCTCATGTCTTCTCAATAAGTGAGTGCATGGAAGAGCAAGTGAAGACCACGGGGAAAAGAAAAAACTGGCATCCACTCTACAATTTAGGTTCGTCTATCCTTACATACAACAATATCTGTATATACATAAATTTTGGTGTAGACCGTAGACTGTAGTTGAAGATTATAGATGGTACAGATATACTTGAAGAACTACCACAGTCGTGGATGGAATCACTCCCTAGCATGTAATACATTATGCTATATTATATCGTGTTACATACATATATTATATGTATGTATGTATGTAGTTGGGTCTGGAGAAGACTGAATGGTTCTCATCAAGTTTCTCCGGGAGACGGATGAACTGGAAAGAAATGCAATGTGAGGCTTGCCAAGGAAATCATTGGAGCGAACACAGGTCCAATACAAAAAAGTTGAGCGAGAAACGAGCACCCATACAAATTCTCACGTTGATTCTCTCTCTCTCACTCTCTCTTCTTTCTTTTTTCGTCGTCATCTTTTCCTTCGTTTTCTTTCGTCTTGTTCCCACTCCTACTCCTTCCTGCGGTTCTTTCCCCTCTCCCCAAAACGAAAATCTACTTTTCTTCAACTTGGTACCCTTTCAAGTTATTTTCCGTCTTCGTTTCTTCCCTTGACTACACGATAGACGTATACATACAGTACAATACATGCATGTATTCTCTTGCCAGTACTATTGTATGTATGTGTAAACATACAGTAGTACCAACAAGATAGATAAGTAGAGAAAAGTAAAGTAGAGATGAGGGCTGCAGCTACAACTAGGCGACCACCTCTATCACAACCATTTGTGTACACAGAAAAAAACATGGATGGATGCTGGATTGAAATGAAATAACATTTTGAAGTAAATGAAGGTAGATATAGCAGATACTATTTGGAAACAAGAATTTTTTTAACTTGCTCTATCTTCTGTAGCCACGATTTCTACAATTTGATCATTTCTATGTCCATTACATGGTCTTTGTGATGCCTTTTCATAAAACCATGGGAAAGAAAGATGGATACTTGGCAAAACATAATGTCAAGAAAAAAAGTAAAACTTGCCCTTTAGAAATGTCCATCCGATTTAACATTACTTTTACCTGACATCCCCGAGGTCAAGATGGCATAAAATCCCATTAAAACCTTCATGGACAAATATACAAAGGATGAAATATGTACACAGACGTACATATACAGTTTAACTGATCTAGTTTACGGTCATCTATAATAAATACTATAAAGTGTAAGCATAAAATATGATGTATCATAATAATTGGAAAATCATACATTAGGAAATTGGACCAAAAATTCCCGTGGTTGAGAATGTTTTCTTTGGGCAAAAATAATATTGGCGTTTTGTGTCGAATTTTTTACTGTTACATCACATGTGAACCACCTAAAACGATAACACGTTATGGTATTTTATGACATTCTATGTATTGTATAAAATAATTAATTACGAAGGTTTTAAACTCGTGCTATCAACCCCGTATATCATAATCGGTTCTTTAATTTATAGGTCCCTACAAAAAACACTGCAGCAGAACGTTTATAGTTAGTAAGCGGTGAATTATTTTTTGAGCCCTGCTTGAGTTGCTAATGTCAATTTAAATTTAAATACAGTGTTTAAGGCTGCTAAACGTTAACAAATAATTAGCATTAGTTATGTAAGCGTTTTTTCTTTGATTCGGAAAATTATTTTGCGAAGTCGTTTGAGCGCCTAGATTTTGGCACAAAGCTTAAACGGCAAGTCGTCGTCAATAGATAATCGGCAGGAAAAAAGTAATTATAGGATCCTCTAGTTTTTTATTACAGTCTAACTCTCACCTCCACTTGTTCTGATAATCCTTTTACTTGAATAATGTACGGAAAGAAAATTCCTCCGTTTAATTGACTCCTCGTACTTTAAACTCAACTTTATTAATTCTCTTTATTGCAGACTTCTTTACACTTTTATTGAACGATAAACGTCTACACGGAGCAATGCAAAGCAATCTTAATTTCTCAAAAGTTCTCCTGTTTGTTCATCTTCGTACACGTAGGTAGACATCTACATAAAATTTAAATTCCAATGTCAAGCGTCCAACTTATCGCCACATACGGTTTTGTACAACTCATCGGTCTTCGACTTGTTTTCGACGTATAGATACACCGAGCACACACCACCCCTAGCGGCTCCACCCATCAAATTAAAATTCAATTAAAAGCTATTCACAAAGAGTTTATCAGAGAGAATGAAGTAAAGTAAAACTTTGACAAATATTTTATACTATACTATTCATAGTGCTCATGTAACAGCCTTTCTTATAGAGCAATAAAACACCAACTCTTTACGTATTTTTCCTTGTATGTTTTAGTAAAGTTACAATTAAATCGCATAAAAGCAGCACATGTAGGTGCTACAAATATACGTTTGTATCTGTCGAACGGAAGATTAGTACCTCTAATGTGGCAGCCGAATGTTGTTAAATTTCGCCAAATGTGTATTTATTATTGAGAAAAACAAAAGCTAAATGGAATATGTATAAAAAATTAAATAATAATAATTATTACGACAGCTCAGAACAGAGAGTTGCAACACACATACACATTCCATGTTGAAATAAGCGATTGTGTCATCCCTCTCTGTTGTAATCTTTTAACGGCCGGAAAACGTTGCTACTTCCAGACTTAAAATTTAAGGCATAAGTTTTTGGCAGAGCTTTAAATTATATCCTCATAATTTAGTCTGAGCTTGCTCCCCACTTTAATTTTGCATTTTCATTTCCATTTGATGGGCAAGAAGTAGTGTCTGCAATATTCTCCGCATTAACTATCAGTCCGTACCGTCCTCTGCAGACCTTTGAAATTATCTTAACATACTATATCAACATGTAAGTACGTATGAATTTTATACATACTGTCATGTGTATAATATGTTGTCCCATCATATAATATATTGGGTAATGTTATAACATATACCATATCATACACGACGTGTAGTACGAAACCTGGTGAAATTTCATCCACTTTCCTTTCCTCTTGACTAAACATTTATATGTATGGATAGCCTAACAGCAAGATTTGCATTTTTTCACTCATCCCATCCTCTCCTTTCTTTTCCTGTCCCTCTCTTGTACATATATTCTCCGTCTCTCATTTCCCTCTCAGATTTCATCTTCCTTTCCTCAGAGTTGTTCCTGGGCTGAGTCTATTTTATACTCGTTGCTCGTCGAATGTCGTCGAATTTCCATAGAGGAATGCGAGGAAAGAGTTCAAAGTGGTCTCTAAAACCCTTTTTACTACTTTGACAATCTCAAGAACAGTAAAATAGGGAAATCGGAAACCAAATGAAATCTGCCTCTGCCTCACATCCACATCCACATTTTCTGTGTGATATTCTAGTCCTAGTTTTGCTTTACTTTCGGTTTCTATTCCTTTCTCTTCCTCCTTGAACAAAAACGGAGAGAAATGTCATGCGAGAGAATACACATACAACATGCACACGTATTTCTATTCATCCGCGTCTGATCGTGAGCGGAAGGAAAAGGGCGAGAAAGAAGAGGAGATGAATATGAAGACGTGGAAAAATAGTAATAATAAAAGGTGCTTGTGTCAAGACGAAATCAAATGGTTACTTTCATCTTCATCCTCACACCAGGCCCACTCTCTTTCTTCTTTTTTGTCTGTCTCAACTGTCTGCCGCAAGTATGTATGTATGTATGTATGTTCGTATGTATGTATGCATTTATGTAACATTTAAATAGAAAAAGAGGATGAGACTGCGAAAGAGTGAAAGAGATGAGAGGGAAGGAGCTGGGAAAGGAGTATTTGGCTACGTGATAGGAATTAATGCATTTGCTGATTGGTCCTCATGCATCACTTACGTTTGAGTCCTCGAGCCCCAGCCTTAATTTCCTAGGCAAAATAAATAGAAGTTTGAATTTATGATTTGGCTAAAGTTCTTCTGCTTCTTCTTCGTCCTCATCTTCTCCCCGTTGTCGTCGTTCACTTTGCTTTCTATTTTACTCACCGCCCGTCCGCATCCCCGTCCTCGTCCTCATTTTCATTCACATGCAAAAAGGGGGCGGGTGACTGGTGGTGGTGGAGGAATAATTTGAATGGAAAATATCCTCACGGCTTATGCCCGGAACTTTGATTATGTATGTAAGTCGGGGAAATATTTCCAAAATTTGTGCGTACAGTAAATGTGGTTTATGTACATACTTTTAAATTCTCAAGTTAATCTTCAGATTATAAAAGTAACCGATAAATCTACAATAAGTTGAATTAGTTTTGTTGAATGGTAAAACAGTGGAGAAAATTCCGGTTTATGATGTTTTAAAAAAAATTGCGAACCGTAAATTTAGCATAAAAGGTTGTTATGCAAATTCAGGATTGACTGTACAATGTACAGTGTACATACACTACATACATACTCAAGCCTGGGCAAAATCTAAAAGTAGAGCTTCAACACGGCGGCATTAGACAAGCTTATAATATGTTTTAATGGTCTCTTTCCATGAGTTTTCAATATGCTCGAGAATCGTCCACAGAGAAGAGCACGTCAAGGCAGACATGTCCTTGTTCCTTGTGATGGTTTGTTCGTCGAGATATCATGTATAATTTCCACTGCTTTGTTCCTCCATCCGTTTACATAGCCTACTTTAAATAGTATCTACGGCATTGTTTGGTATGGCTTCTATAGTATACTAAGTATAGTCCGTCGGTTAACTTTGCGTGTATGTTAACTAGTCGGATTCCCGTCTCTCGTTTGCAAAGTGAAATGAAATTCCAGCCAGTTTCAACTGTACACACAGTAATATGTAATCTTCTTCTACTACTACTCTAAAGCATCAATTCTGTCTGTCTGTGAGTGTGTGTGTGTGTCCGCCAAAGTTTTTCGAATTAAAAATGAATAGTGCCATTTTGTAGGTCACATGTCCTTTCCCTATAGTAGCTGCGACCCCGAGGTCATCCGATGACCTTTGAGGGTATATCCCGGGAGAGGTCATGTGCCCACGCTGGTACATATCTGTGCAGTATATACTTGCATATGGAAAACTATAATTAGTAGTCGCACTCGGGGCTGCCTCAGCGTATGTACGTGCGGTGTATGCATACACAGTACACATAAGATACGACGCAATTACCAACTACGTTGATGCATGGGAATATACATAAGTGTATGGACGCATATACAGCTAACACACAACATACTACGCAGTTGTCAACGTCGGAACTTCATAAACGTAATTGCGTCGTTTCAAGAGCAAAGCGCGGAGAATTCGAATAGCTGGGTCACGTGACTCAAGGGAAAAGGCGGGAAAATTTAAACAGTTGGGTCACGTGACTCAAGGGAAAAGGCGGGAAATTTCAAACAGTTGGGTCACGTGACTCGACGGAAGAGGAAGGAAAATTCGTAACGTTTTATGTGCCCTTAATTGTAAGTAAAAGTGGGTAAATATTACGCTGTTGACGTAATTTTACGGGAACTAAGACGGTGTTAGGAGTGTGAAAAAAGTATGAACAAAATTCACATATACAGAATTGATCCCGCCACATGATGGCGGGTCTAGGCTAGTACAAATATAAAATATCACCGTACAAAAATATCCCGCCGAATTCTGCCAGAAATTTTGCGCACCCGAGTTTTTCGGCCAAAAATTCCCAGTTTTCTGTTGAGTGTGTGAAAATTTTTAACTGAACTGTGGAGATTTTAATCAGCTAAATTCTGTTACTCTTCGGCCGAAAAACGGGCGAATTTTATGCAGGAAAATTCTGCAAATTACTGTTGAAAATTTTTTGTACGGGTCCGGCATCGAAATTTAAGACGCTTGGATTTTAGGGTAAAAATTTTATCGAACTTGCGGTCAAAAAAGTGGGGCCTATTTCAGCACCCTGCCGATTTAAGTATTTTATTCTACACTCAGATGATTTATAAGCTACTTTTGAGAAGCCAAAAATGTCTTTTTTTTCACCCCAAATTCGACGAATTTACTAACCAATCCATATTGGCTTAATTTTGAAAATCTTGGTGCGTTACCTTTCTCTTGAAAGAGCAACTTGAATTCCTGGATTTTCACTTGCTTGGAGCACTCGAATTTTTTAGTCTTGCCACTCAAAAGTTTAACATACAACTTGATTAGGTCTACTTCTCTGATTTGCGAATTTTCACCAATCTCGTACAGCTCGAGGGGAAAATTCTTCTCCGACAACTTAATTTCATTTTCCTTAACTGTCGTGGTTAACTTTTTCACCGGGCGTCCTAGTTTTTCCCCGATTTTCTTCTTGAATTGCCCAACGGTTTCCGCTGCGCAGACAGTAAGATAAATGACGGTACTCTCCAAAAGTTGCAATGAAATCTGGAAAGATTCTCCAGGTTGACACTGTTGACCATCTTTCCTCATTCTTTTAGTCACAGGATCTCCTCCTACTTCTTCATGTTCCGAAACATTGTAGATTTTGGGATCCACCAAAAACATTTTCGATGATGAGTCTCTGACTCCGATATCCTCCAGCATTTGAATTCGATCAAAAATCTGTTCCCCATAAACAAAGATTTTTTGACGTTCGTCAACATGAATTTCATGGGTTTTCTCCAGTTTGTCAAAAACATCTTGTACAGTATTTCTGGAACATACTGGAACAGCGATGATTTTACTCGATGGTATCAATTTGACCTTCAGCGGGAAAATGTTGGAAACGGTGAGTTGAATCTTAGTATTGGGGATGATGTTGGATTCCCCCAAAATAGACAGATTATTCTTAAACTCCTTTTCCTGGAAGACGATTTTTTGCTGGACAGCTGGAATTCCGCCATCTTGCTCAATCTTTTTCTTCAAGTCACCGATAGCATCCCAAGATGACACTTGGAGAGTACAAAAGGCCATCGAGTCTATCTCTATTCGGATTGGGAAAATAACACTTGTCACATCAAACTGACAGTTTCCCTCGATTTCTAAAGACTCCAGGGTCGAATTGTCTTCCTGTTGACGACCCTTCCAGCTCAGGATGAAATTTGATGGAGGATGGCCAATCTTCTCGGCAATTTTGGATTTTAGCTGAGCCACTGTAGTTAGTCGATCCACTTCCAAGTTCAACATGTTATCCGTTGTTGGTCCCGGTAAATTTACTCTAATGGTGTACGGTGTGATTTTAGAGTAGGCCATCTGAAAGTTTATTCGACTGACGAGAAGAGAGGCTTGTTTACGCTGAGTTCCCCGGCTATTGGCGATGTGGGAAACTAGGGCCTTTCCCTCTTTCTCCGACTGGCGGATAAAATGGAACTTTCTTCCGTTAGTGATTAAGCATTCCAATTTTTCGGTTTTTCCGGGACTCACCATAAAACCATGGTCCTCCCCCAAAATTTCCATTTCATAAGAAAGCGAGCGGTCCTTGCACAAAGTGTTATTCATCTTGATTTGAAAGTCCACATTGTCCTCATCAAAATACGCATAGTACAGATTTGCCCTCGGCCCTGGACCGATTCGGCAGGTTTTGTTTTTCCGATTGCGCTTGCTCTTGTACATGATACTCAATTTTCCTCCAAATGGCGAAACGGTTATGGAACTGCCCCTATTGACTTTGACTTGCAGCATTTTTTCTGCAAATACAATAAACAACTCATTATTATTATGAATATCCCTTTGAAAACTATCTTGTCAAAAAATTTCATGAAATTTTGACACAATGTTGGTCAAAAATCAGGTTTCATCAACTTAAGATTTTGATGAAATATCATGAAAATCTCATCAAAAATTGCCAATCTTGCCAAATCTCATCAAATTTTCATGAGATTTGGCAAGATTTTTTGCCAAGGGATTACTTACGAATTTCAATTATCTGTTGGATTCCGGTAAGTATTATGAATTATAAAAAACTGCATTTTACTTATTACTTACCTTCAAAAGATAACAATCCCTCTATTTTGTAAATAGCTTTTGTGTATGAAGTCTCTCGACTTACTCCAGGTAAAACAGAGATTAGGACGATGGTGGGTGAAAACGTTGGAAATTATTTGAGCGATTTGAGATTTATTAATAGCGTTAGAAAGGATGAAAAGCAAGTCACAAGTCAAAAGCATTCATCTCGGGAACGCATGATGAGTTATTGAGCAGCAAGAATGCACAGCATACATACATACATTAATACAGAAGACATGACCCTTCGACCTTTGCGCTCTCATTTATGACTTGTTTTGTCTTTGGCCCTTTGCTTCTTCAATCAAGAACGTATTTATAGCTTACGCGACACATTTTTTCACGTCCGTAACTGGACGATGAGTTAATTATTTCTTGGCTGGACCAATACGTTTTTGCGTATGCATGTTAGAATAATAAATTTTCAAAGACATGGACAATGATATTATATGTTTGTATGATTACTGCATCCTTAGATATTTAAAAATTGACACTTCAAAGTTCAAAACAAATGCATGTATGAAAAAACATGCCTTTAATGCAATAAAGTATTTTTTTAAATGTGTGTGTATGCAAAACATCTCAATAGGATGTCACTTGAAGCAGCTTTGGGTTTCAAGAACATCGAATTTCGATGGGATTATTGTCGATTCAAAAATGCTTTCGGTCAAAACTCATGATGATGGTGAGCTCATTGGACTCAACTGTCCATGAAACCACTGGTAAATTTAAAGGAATGGCCAAAATCGACTAGCTCAAGATGATCGGTTTTTTGTTTTTGCTTTTTGCCCTGGGTAAATCCAAGGGCAACCTTAATCTGATTCCCAAGAACCCCGGGGCTCAACTCAATTCTTGACAACCTCTCTAACTGCTTCCTACATGTCATGGAATTCTCCCATATTTTCCACTATTCTCATCTTCACCGGCCTTTCGTCCTTACAGTTGTACAGGGTCCGGCGCAAAAGACTAGGTAAATGGAAACTTTCCGCTCGGGAATATTTCCCTTATGTACATACACTTACTCGATGACTTTTTGTTTATCAATTATCAAAAGTCATCGAGTAAGTGTATGTACATAAGGGAAATATTCCCAAGCGGAAAGTTTCCATTTGCCCAGTCTTTTGCGCTGGACCCTGTACAAAACTTCGCCATCTTGATATGGTTGTGGTCACCGTGGGTTGATCAGCGTGACGAAAATTGTCCAGGTTTAGGGTCAATCAACAGATGGCAACAACCTAGGTCAGCACTGCTTGCCGAAGGTGACTTTGAGTACTACTGGAAACTGGCCCAAATTTTCATGAGCATAAGGAAAGATTTAAAACTCGCCCACAATTTTCACACGAACGAGGAAAAATATTTGACGGAAACGGGAAACGGGAACAAAGAAATGCGTCGACTTTTCACAATCTGCGTCCAATCGGATGAAAATTCTGTTAAGTTCCGGGATCTACTACTTGTGGGGAAAATGGGACCGAATCCGATGGCCTAGCTAAAAATCATTGTTGCTCAAGAAATATCGAGATAAGGCACGTGTCCTGCGAAAAATGCATGACCGTGTTGGTAACCTGGAACATAATATTCACTATCTAGAAAACGACGATGAAAAGGGTCATACAGCTCGTCCACTGTCCTTCCAGGAGTCGGACATTTATCTCGTGTTCTACGGATTCTTATTTTGTATGACAGCAGCTGCGGGAGTCCTTGGTTTGGAATTGATTTCCCAATGCTGGAAAGATTTTATCTTACTTATCGATATGAAGATTTATCACGATACTCCTGGTGCTACCTTTCATGTTTGAGCAAGTTTTTGGATGCGCAGCATAAATTAGTTTAAGCGGATTATTGAGCCCTCATTTAAAAATGGAGGGCTCAATATCCAAAATTACAAATATTTCTGAAAAAAAACAGTTAATGTGTGCTTGCCGTTCAATAAAACTATTTTTGAAATCGTACATGCTATATTGCAACTTATTTTAAACAAAATCTTATCATTGCAAAGTCTGTCCAGTATTGCCACAATTTTATTTCATTCAAAAAAGGGATAAGGTAAATGGTGAATATAATATTAAATCATTAGGTTGGGTAACCAAATTACAAATTACCAAACTAAATCCATCAAAATCTCGCCAAAAATCACAAAATCATATTTTTTATAGCTTGAACACATTTTAGAAAAGTTAAGAAAATTCATTTTGTAATATAATATCACCAAAATAGTTGTCGTTGATATTCAATAATCAATCATAACACTATAACAGAAGCAATGGTAATGTTAGTAAAATAATTCAAAAATTATTGCAAAATTACAGTAGAAAAGAAAATGAAAGAAAAAAGGTCAAGGAACAAAACAATGCATTAACTTACATCTAAAATCTAGATAATGTTCAGCTGAACAAGAAATCATAATACATACTATCAATTTCATCAAATAATAATTATTTGCAATGACATATTAAAATTATTCAAATTCAATTCATATTAATATCATCAAAAGGAATTATTGGCATGCTTTATGGTAAAT
>JAQIVE010001143.1:0-27373 GCA_034698285.1 Sminthurinus bimaculatus
GCGATTTTCGTCTCTAGTATATTTTACAAAGATTCGCATTCAATTGGGGTCGAGACTTGATTTTTTGATTGTACCAAAATCAACGGCAGAGCAACGTTTCCTTTTCTTTTTTATACAATAGTCCTTGTCCTTCTTTCTTTTACCGTTGAACATCACCATCATTTCATCACCGTTTTTTTCCTCCATCTTCTTCACATGGGAGATAAAATTAGAAACGGTGAAAGAATAAGTATAGAGATAGAAATATATACGACCTGTTCGCTTTCTCTACAGTCTTTTCCTCACTCCATCTCCATCATTTTCCGAATACAAGGAAAAAAAAAGAACGTGAAAAGAGTCAAGAATAGAGGCAAAGTTCCATTATGAAGCTTTTAAAGGCAAACGGAAATCGTTAAGGGTCTGTTAAATGGTTGAATGAAATGGTTCACTAAGTCTATCTTTCCGCCGCCGAATGTCGAGTCCACCCATTTCCATTTCGCATTTCACCCGCGCACAAATATCTAATGGACTGTGTTCACCTAGTAACTTATAGGGTACGTATACTATGTGTATGTGTATATTGGTGCGTATAGAGATATACGATGCTGGGGTCCTAAGCTTCACACACATTATTTAATAGAAAGAGAAGGCAAAGGAAGTCCCTGAATGATTTTCCACTTGTTCTGTAGACTTTTTTCTTCTTTGCTCCTCATTGAGGACATTTTGCTCGTATAGGCAGAGAATTCCGCGGGAGGAAGAGTCCTTTTGTCAAAACCACAAATGACATATTCCATTGCATTTATGTATGCATGGCCATTAATATATGTATAACCTGTCATTGTAATGTAAGTGAAGTGATAAGCAGTAGTGATGTCATGTACATATGATTCAATTGATTTATATCTACATGCAATCCAAGAATCCAACCAATCCATCCAATCGAGCAGTCTTCGCGTTACTTCTTTCTATAATTAAATTATGAATTATCTCGGATACTTAAGTGTATCGTATCATCCTATTGAATGCTGAATCTGAACATTCATTCACACCGTTTGGAAACTACAATATATCACATGAGTGGTGGAAAGGTATTGTGTTCTGTGGTCGAAGTTCAATATGTATGTAGGTAAATCATAATATGTACCCAGATCCTAGATATGTACAATATCCTATCTATTGTCAACTCATAGAGCTGTGGTACATTTTAATTATAGCCCATGTTTGTAATTTGCTATGCTAATAGTTGAAAAATATTATGAAGCTGCATTGCGGACTCAAACGATATTAACTTGGGCACATTGGTGTATCGGTGTTTTGCTTCCTCATCACAAAATGTCATGTAATCATGTAAAATTATTCAATAAACTATGGTGTTCCAATGCCAGCCGCGCAGTACTTGCACCAAGCAAGTTATTCCTAATCTTTTTAGTTTAAATTGATTGCATATTTGTGACGTCATATGTTTTTCTTTATTTGTCTTTTAGTACGCTTCAATAGTTACTGTCGATTATAAGATAACTTCCAAATAGCAAGCTTGAAAAATTATCGTTGTATATGTATGAATAAGCAAATATGAAATAAAATAGCAAGTTTTTTTCGAAAATTATGGGACTATGCAACAAAAATGAAATTACTAATTCAATGGGAAAGACAATTTTCATTGTTTTTATATTACAATTACTGGACTGTTTTACTTACGATTAATGCGCAGAAAATTTATTCAGCCCTTAAAGAGTCAGGTTGAAGTCAAAGTTGATTTTTATGATGTTATCAAACAAATCGATTAAAACAAGCGTCAAAAAATTGAGTAGTATCTATTATTAATGAAAATTTTATCAGTTTTTAAAGTACGAGTCAAATATAAGATAGAAGCTCTAATCATTAACAGCGTATGTAAGCGATTCTGGTGTTACAATGTGTAATTTAATCGCAATATTACTGTGACATTTGAACTTCAGAAGTAATGTAATTCATACAAGTTATCGATTGTATATTGTATATGTACATAAGTTTGTTACTTTTTTATTTGTACCTCCATTATAATTATTAATTATCTTCCAGAAGTGGAAAAGCTATGCTGGTCAGTATTCAAACACATTATATAAACATGAAAATAAATTAAAATTTTACAGGTTTAGTGAAATAGGAGGAGGGAAATCGGTAGCGATCTTCTAAAGAAGGGTGGACAAAAAACTGCTGCAGAACCAGCTTGTAGAGCGTGTGGAAAGTGCAGACAGCAAAGAAGACGTACAAAGTAACACTATATTTTGCTATTCATCACTTTTTACTATACGAATTTTATTATAGACGAAAGAATTGAGGATAGATACGAAGATGGGGAGTGAAAGAAGGAGAAAGAGGGCGAAATCTTAAAGGGGCACATCGGCTTCTTTCTCTCTCTTTCTCGTCGCCTTTTCGTTGCGTGGGGGAAAGAGAGAATCTCTAGACGTATAAAAACGATGCCTTTTGCCCGGGTAGTGAGACTGAGTCGAGGCAGTTGAATCGGTACAGACGTTAAATCGTTCAGATCCGGTTTTGTGACTCCCTCCTAGTGCGTCAAAAGTGCAAAGTGGTTCCCTTTTTATTTCTAATGGGATAAAATGAAATAAAATTTCTTTGCCTCCGTTCCGTTTCTGTTTTTTCTCTTTCACACTATATCTGTTTCTCAACCTTTTGCTGTAATTGCTTTGTTCACTTTTAAAAGTGTGAAAGTAAAAATGTTTCGATTTAAAAGTTTTTCCCTATCCACATTTAAAACAAATTGAATTTGACATTGTTCGTTGAAATTTGAACACTTTTGATTCGAGCAAAGTTTCAAGTTTTGAGCATTTTAAATTTAAGTCCAGTCAATTTTTTCGAACTCCATTTGACATTGTTTTATTTATTTATTTTTTGTTTTGATAATGCAAGTTTCACATTCAAATTAAAGCTGGAGTTTAAGTTTGGTATAATAAATTACTGTTATCACCCCAGGCCTTATCCATCGACTGACCCATCCACCCCGGCCAGCTGTAGTAAGCAACAATCTGCTACAACGTCAAAGTCTTCACCCTCTTCTTCTACATCCTCTGAATCCGAAGTTGTGCCTCAGTTTCAAATTCCTCCCCTCCAACGAGAATCCACAGATCCAAAAATGATTCCTTCAACGCAAAAGAATCGGGAGAGGTTCGCCATAAAAAAGTCATACAGCATTGAGGTAAGCTACTTTAAATTTATGTAAAACGATAATAAGAGATGTACGATAGATGATATTGGATACATTTTTATTGCTAAATGTTAAGATTAAGAAATAGCATTAATCTCATATACATACATGTATACATAAGTATAGGTATAGAGAATCAGACGAATAACACTAGCACACCCTCAAAAAAAAGGCTGCAGTGTGTCTGACTTGACGCTATTCATGCTCTTTAACACCACCAACATGTCTATATAAAACAAAAAATTATGCTAAAAAAACATCAAGTTTAACGTTTTCCTTAGTTAGAGCACCATTCACAGCTTACGTTTTAAATTAATTTCCCAAAGATTTGAAATATCATTCAATTGTGTTATGTCTTAAATTTCCGCGTCATTTGAAAGTTTCTTGCGGTATTTTAAATCTTGCATTATAATTTCCTCGTTTAAACGGAGCATTTTTTTCTCTCAAGGTTAAACTTTTCATGTGTACAGTTGAGTATAAAGTATAAGTCACATAAAAATTGTCCATATTTAGTAAGGTTTTGTTTTATTTGTTGATTCACAAAAATTACAAACTTCATTTTGTTTCTTTTAGTTGATCGTTCATTTGGTTCCTAGTCGTTTTTTTCCAGTAGGTACGACAAGCTGAGTGTACATAAAAATGATGATAATTATGTAAATTATCGCATAGCTGTGGTATCATGGTACTGACGAGCTAAAAGTTATTATGATATTACATGTGCTTTTTATCCTGTCACATATACATAGGTAACCCCCACATACAGTGTACAGTTAGTTACCAATGATATTGTTAAGTTTTTAAGCTGATGTTAAGACAAATGCTAATACATATATGTAATGTGTACGTTGTAAGTACTTACACGTCCTGCGGTTAGCGATTGAGTCTTTTGTCGTTTGTTTTTGCTCCCTTCATCTTTGAAAGACAAAAAAAGAAGCAGAAAAGTTGAGAAAATGAATAGTTTTTGTCTCTATTGTGTCTCAACTCTAAACTTACAAGTCATGACAGGATTGCTTGCGTCTAAGACTTTAAGTTTTCCATCATCCAAATTCTAAAATACTTCCGCAACCATAGATACTTTCTTTTGTGTGCTAACATGTATGCATATATTTGTATCTCGGCGATCGAAAATGGCGATCTGCTCGCCTCGCCAATTAGATTTAGATTAATTTAGAAACAAGAAAAAGAAGCGTTGAAAAAGCGAGAGTACAAAAAAGAGTTTCATTTGCTCCTCATCTAAAATCCACATACGTAATAGATACAAAATACGTAACTTGGAATACAAAGATCATGAATATAAGAATGGAGATAATGTGGCAAAGATTTAAGTTAGATGCATACATATATACACATAACACAAGAGTGAATACGTCCACCGCAATATTATATATGTACATACATACAGCCTTAATTAATACAGACACAGATGTATGGCGAGTACATATTGACAGGCAAATGTACAGAATGATACAACTGACGAGTACTTTTTTTAATGTAGGGTTTCATCGAAAGTCAATTCTACGTTGTATATGTACATATGCATTCGTAGTACGTGATATGTCAATAAAAGTGATGCGATATGCTGCCTCTCACTCTCTATCTCTCTGTATCGTTCTGATGATATGCAGATTGTGTATACATTATGAAGTGTATGTATATAAGTAAGGTTGGAAACGTGAAAGAGCCACAGCATTTTAAATGGCTATTTGTATGTTGTATTATTTGTATTGGTATTTATTTGACATTGGCCTTTACCTTTCAGTGTATAAATGTGTATATATGTTACTGTGAGAGAGTAATTGGAGTGTACTTTCGTTCGTTAACATTTCGTTGACTCTTTTTTCAGGTGTACGTAGTACAAATGTTTATTGTTTATCTATTGCTGTTTATGACTGACTGAACTCAGATACTTGTATTTTATACGGTGCAGAGTGCAGACGTCAATCGTGCTTCGATATTTATTTGTTACGTACATACATAATATGTATTTACAGTGGCAGCCTTGAAATTTTAATTTCCCCCCAAAATCTAATACATATAATCATTTTTAAGGAAGCAGAACGTTTATTCAGGAGTAACCTCATTTTTCTCCAAAAAAGAGCCGTGAATCGGCTCATTAATACAATATGATATGATACAGCATACGTACAAGTACAAAAGTTGAGCCAATATCTATAATGTCTGTGACTGCGGTATGCATGCGTATGCATGTTTTATGGAGAATTGAAAGTCTTTTGTGGCAATTTGTAAATTATGATCATTGTTAATCACGATTATTATGATCATTGTTTCTCTGCAGATGTGATATTACGTGTATTATTATATGGTGATTACTCTGTATGTTATTGTTCAGATGTAGTGAATGTTGACCTATGACTAGGCTAGGATACAATGAGAATACATATAATAGTGGTTATATTAGCTACTCGTTCTTGGAAGGATTCACCGATGTAATATTGTACGCAATATGTACATCCTCATATCAGTTTCCGTCTACATAATAATATTATGTTTGCAAGTTATCGAGAAGAGAGGAAAGGCAGTCATTTTGTTTTATTTGCACTTGTGTGTCCGTGAATTATCTATTGCAAAGATTATATAATACTTGCGAATCGATAAAGTACCTTCAGTGGAAGGTACTTGCTTGTGCCGCGTGTGGTGACCTCCGTTTGTCCTGGACGCACATAATTATTATTGTAGACGGGGTTGAATCATCCAACGTGTCAAAATAATGGGTAGAAATAGCAGTAATAACTAGAAATATCTAGAAAACTTACAAAACACTAATTATTCATGTACATAATACGTTGAACCTTTAAGCGGAAATTAATGTAGGTATGTATATGGTATATAGGTATCATCGATATTCCCCAAATTTTATTTACCAGCGTTGTGTACTTTTGTTAGTTTTATTTGTAAAATGAATACTTAGAAACACCCGATATATTATGCTCAAAATGTTGTATTTTAGCAGTAAACAACTATGATTAAATCGTTTACAGTGATTGAAGATGATTAAATGATGATGAGCTTATTAGTTGCACTTAAAGAATTCTTTGAACTCATATGAGGGATTTTCTTCTTTTTCTTGTACCATGTAGTGTACTGATTCAGGTTTAAAAAAATATATTAGTCAACGCATGTTAAAGCTGACGTATTACACAGATTACAAGCTGTTTTTTATCTCACTCCATTTCACGCTTTTGTTCTCGTACAACGTGTAATGGTGGATGTTAGATGTTATTGAAGTCGTCACTCAAGATCAGGTATATATATGCAAGACTAAGACATAAGAGTAGATCTCGCACACGCCTCCAAATTGCAAGTAACAATCGGCCAGTCCGATTGTTGTTCTTATGTGCATCTACATGTCTTACAATAACAATAATACTATGTTCCCAAGAAACAATGCAGCTAGTCACTTAAATTCTGGTTTTAAGCAGAATTCTTGGATTGATTAACAGCAAGCTTCCCAGTTATTATAAAAAATAACACATTAACTTATCCAGGTGTCATGGGTATTTGTACTGCATGATGCATTTCAGTGGTAATATGTATGTTTGGATGGGACTAGGTCTATTTGAGTAAGCAGGTGTGCAAAAAATTGCACACCTTATACTTGTCAGAATAATCGTTGTTGTTATTATTACTATTTATTATTATTTATAACATCATATTTGTTTATTGCGGTACTTGATCTTGTGTACCGTGTACGTCTATGACTTTTATCGTATATGTGTAAAAAAAATCCAAAAAACACGTGTGTACTAACATTATTTTGGTGGTGAGGTATCCAAGACATGTGCTGCTGGAAACCCCTTGTCTTCTTGATATGTTCAAGTGTTGAGTACTCAATAGGTGTACATACATAGACAAAAGATTGTCGATATTCGATACTTATAACCTACTGCTCTATACAGGTAAATATTAAATATACATAGTCATCACATCGCCTTTTCTTTTCAATTCAATAGGGAAATCTATGGCTGGTGAAGCGAAGGAAAGAAAAAAGTAAATTAGACGGTAGTGACGATGAGAATATGTCTTGGGCATGTATAGGATATGCTATCCTATCTATATATACCTATGTGTACTATTATTATTTTTATTACTACGTACGTGAACAAGCTGAAGGATTCAAAATCAGTAGTTGAACAATAATTTTTTTCCTGATTATTTTATTGTTCTTCAGTATGAATACAATAATATAGGATACACATAAGAATGCAGATTTTTAGTATGTACGAGTTTGGACCAAGTTAGCATTGAACTTAACATTGAGTTTGGGTTTGCATGTCGTCATTAGAATAGGAATCGAAACTAGAGGGATTCATGGAAACAAGAATGAAGTTTTGGTTTTGGGTACTCACAGGGTATTTGTTGTGTATGTTGTGTTTTGTGTTGGGATGAGAATTGTGGAGCAGGTTTATAGTTACAGTCATAATCATCATGGAATGATACTTTTTTGTTATTCATAAAATACTGAAGAAAAACAACAATGCATGGGAGGTAGTTCTCAACATCTCTCTCCCACTCTCTCTCTCCTCTCTGTCTTTCAAGAGGAGGCCAAATCGATCAAATGAGCCATATAAAAGGTGCAAAGCATCTCATTTGACACTTTGCTCATTGTTGGACATTGGAGATAGACTTGTGGTGGTCTCAAAGCTTGAGTCGATCTTCAGTTTTAACATATTTATTGTATCAAAAATAGATTTGTGTGTAGAAATTTTCTCGGATCTGTGGTCCACTTCTCTTCGTATTATTATTAATTGATTAATTGAACAAAGCAGTTTTTGACTGTAGTCTGCATACAAAGTCTTCTCGTCCTTGTTCTTCAACCTCTTTTGTGTGTAAATAATAAACTGCCTTCCAAGTAAACAAGTTTTAGTATTTCATCAAACAAGCTGCAAGCGTCGGGGAAATCGGAAGTGTAAACATTTGGAAACTTTCGTTCAAAGTTTATTAGGGGGAACAGAAAAAAAATCATCTTCAAACATCTCGGCGGAGTAAATAACTGGAAGGCAAAGGAACAGTATACTATCGACGGAGAAATTCAAGGGAATAGACAAAATTTCATACTTCTCTCGCCCACTTCTTCCAGCACTTTGTTTCAAGCAACATTTTATTAATAATACAACATATTGGAATTCGGATTTGTAATTCCAATCTTGATCTCACCAACTCTACAATTGTTCAGTCCCCTTAAGGAATTTCCAGTTTCAAGTTTTCAATCCCCTTAATCTGCAAAGACAATTTATTGACTTTCCAAAGCTATTAGCTCTGCTCTCACAATACTTTCTTTCAAGCGGAAGGAAGTATAAAAACGTGTTGTTGTTCTTTCTCTTTGCCTGAATTTAAAATCAACCTTCGAAACTCGTACATTTTAAAATGGACGTTTACATTAACGCCGGCTCCGCGTCTGACTCCGACGATTCTGGCTCAAGCTCGGTAAGTATAATTTTCCAAATGAAACCTACTGATTTTGGCTAGTCCAGTGAATCTTTTTATTTTTTCACAAATAAAATTAGAGTTTGGCTATGATAAGTGACGTTAAGGAGGGAAAGTACAAAAATTAAATGTATATTTTAAATTGAAAAATATTTAAATATACACCACTTACACTTGTAACAGAATAAAAATGGCAAGGGTGAAATGCAGCACTATGTAAATACTCTCTTGTAAATTTCTTGATCTTTTTGAAACTGTCAAGAACATCTGATTCAATTTGTGTACACCTCAAGTGTATTCACATAATCATCCAAATGTCAAGGGAAATAGGAACAAAGGGAACCAAGATGAGATTCGTGTAGGTAGGCTGGGAGCGTATGCGGAACAGGATATTTATATAGATGAAACGTGCATATACTGTGTAGAGCAGCATCCGGTAATTATTTATATAAAGGTTTACAGTTCCAATCCCACAATAAAACTTTACTTTTTACAATATGATGTAAATGTACGCAAAATTTAAGGGAAAGTGCCCAAAGACATTTTGAGTAACTCTATTTGCTCAACGTGTCTCTTTTAGTTTTGCTAGTAAGTTTAATTTCCTGAAGAAGTCAAATTCAGCCTTAGATTCTTACTTTTCTATTTAAGGCGAAAAAAAACTAAGATAAGTCGCATAATAAATGACAATGCATTTGCGTAAAGCGCCAACATGTCTCAATATTTTTATCGATTCTTTTACAATGTATTTGAGCTTTATCCAAAAAAAAATACTATTTCTGGTCAGTATGATTGCAAAAACAGAACCTTCTTCCATTTTCCTCGTGAAATCAAAATCAATCAAAGATTTGCCAACGAGTTAGTTTTTGGTGTCACCCACAAGCTTTGAAAGAGAACGTGTGTCTGTGATTAATTTCCCTTGTAATTTGGTACACAAAAGAAACACCGAGTTCCTTTTTATAATGTATATATATAAACTGTGTTTTGGCATAGCAGTACATAGATGTGCTTTTCCCACTCTTTACTCCCCCTTTCTCCTTTTCAATCCCGAAGTAACTTGTTGATACTACGCCAAATGTACTTGTCTATATTTGTAGGCAGGGAAAGGGCGACTGAGCCACTTTCCATTTTCGGATCGCCTGAGGAAAGAATGGCTAAATTTCCTGTTCTGTTTTCCTACCCACAATCCCTACATATATGTACTCTGTAGACTTTGTATAGAGATCCTTACAAAGGAAAGAAATTTTTTCCGCTGTATCTTTAAAAACTGTGGAGCACATTTTATTGTGACTGTTAGAATTTCTTATAGGCTGGCGTCGATACTACATACGATCTATCTACAGAAAGTTTTGTATGAACTTTCTTTCCCCGGTTCTTTTCTGACATGGCTTGCCTGCCCTTATTTCGTGAACCCTTTTTAGATTTGCCGTTTTTTTTTTCGACGAAGGACAGGAATAAAAAAAAACTAGGGAATAGTTGATATTGGTTTGTCTTTGCCATGTAGTTCATTCATTCATTCATGATATTTCATCTATATATGTATATGAAATTTTACAATCCACAATGTGATTGAGGATGAGAGAAAGAAAAGAAAGGATTTCAAACGGAGATGGAGATTTTCAGTTAGAAAATGTGTATACCTGTGCATGACTGATTATGTCGTTGAGAGTGTAGAGATCGAGTGGACGTGGAAGTATAAGTGGAGTAGAAAGGAAATAAAAGGAAGGGGAAAGAAGTTGAGAGAGAGAGAGAGAGAGAGGCTTAGAGGTATTTATCAAAGGCTCAAGCTCAACTTCTTGACAATTCCTCACATGGACTCAGTTACCAGAAAATTGCATTAGACCAACATGAACCGTCTGTTGTCGCCCAGTCGTCTTGAACAATATTCTAGTGGCGTAACAACAATATACGAGTCCATAAGTTTTAGTCTGAGGTTCTCCAGGCTCCAGCTTCATTTCATATGCTATAGGTAATGGAGCATTAGTTGTGATTTGCGATTAATCATTGCCCTTTGCTTTCTTACTATGTCAAACTATAATATACTGTAGAGATGTATAGCCAGTCACAGATTTATTATACATTAAGTATGTACAATGTACCGTGTGCATGCAACATGAGGATATCTCGTTGCTTCCGTTTTACTTTACTCTGTATAAAATATCAGTATATCTATTATATTATTATGTAATAATGTCGCTTCATCTTGCAATGAAGGCTAAGGCGAAGTCTATACGTACTGTAACTGCCCCTATATAATCATGAACAGCATAGCGTGTCCTGCTATACTTTTTGCGTTCCTATACACTATAGTAAAATGGGGCTGTACTGTATGCACTCTACACGCACATACATACTTAAGTGATGATAAAATTGATCGCTAAAAGGGATTTCCCAAAAGGTCTTCTTTCATCTCTTCCGCTTTGCTTCTTCTAGAGACTTCTTTTATGTTTTAAGATTCATTCAAACCAAGGCAGCTCCAGAAATATGCCATGAAATATAAATTTTATAGTTCAGTTAAATCTGTCACATAATAATTTAATGTACTATTTATCATTTTATTGTACTTTATTTTATGAATCATATATTGACCTTGTTTTATTAGTAAATGCCGTTTTATTATCATCCTCGTAATCTTTCATTTCCTATTGATTTCCCAAAAGAGTTTTACGTCTCTTAAGTCTAAAATTATTGTAGAACTCCCTCTGTTCTTGATTGAAGCAGAGAAGAACTTAGATTTTTACTTTTATTTCGCTCTAAAGTTATATTTGAATTTAATTTACCATTTGCTGGTAGTCGAGAAATGTGTCATCAAATGGTACACCTTACGTGTACTTGGATTCGTTCTATACATTCTGTAAGCTGATGAATTGTAAATGCTTTATTTTGTACTTAAATAGAAATGTGTATGTAATATGCTACGAGATATTCTGAGTGTAATGCCTGCAACGAATACATATGATATAAACACGAAGTGCATACGTATCATGTATAGACTTATGGATATACACTATATATACACTTGTGGACTGAAGCCTATAAATTTTGAGAGTAGTATGAAATTAATTCAATATTATGTCATTATGATCTCCAATCTAAAATTGATTGAAACGTTCACTGCAAACGCAAGGCAGAAAGTTACAAGCTGACTCACTCACTCACTCATTCACTAAGTTACTTTCCCGTGAAAGGAAAGGGAAAAGGGACATAATGTACTACGAAATTGCCAAATGGAAGATCCATTACTTTATCTATGCTCTTTCAAAGAGTTCGACAACTCAATTGAACTACAATAGAAATTTGACGGAGACGTTCTGTTCACAACATTTCGTTTCTTTCGCCGCCGAAATTTCTACACGAAAATAATAAAATGCTAGAATCGTCTTTTGCATAACACAAGTGTTCGTTGGTGTTGAGAGGTCAGAGTGACGAAAATGGGCGGAGTTAGATAAAGTAATAATAAAGAAACGGGGACAGATACTTTTTCACGGTGTTGTCAGTTTTAATTCAAGGCTTGATATATTATTACCCATGTATATTTGTATCGTATTTCCCCTAGTATAATATTATCAAGGTACAAAAAAAACTCACTGTTTTATCTATGAAACAAAAAATCCGTTGCCTTCGTCCAGTTTATAGCTTTAGTTGTACACGCTATTTATTGTGTAGATTAGCTTTGAAACTAAACAAATATTACGTAATTTTATGTAATATTTACCCTACACTACTTTATGATAAAAAGGTTATCCAGCGTAATTGCAAGAAATCAAGGAAAACCACTGTAATTTAACGGAGTAGACACTGGAAGATGAACTCTTCCATTGTATTATGAATCTTTTTTTCTGCAAATATAATGAATGGTTTACCAAAACTAATAAGCATCTTTGATTGTTATGTAATATTTTACTGTTTATTTTTTGAATTCCAGAATGGCTATCCTTCTCGACGCAGATCTCTTGTAGGAGATGCTCGTTTTGAGACTCAAGTGAATAAAGAGTCAAAGAGGACATGGTTGGAGGAGATTCGTCAGTTTTCCAGAGACTCGGACTTGTCAGAAGATGACTTGCTCCTTGTGGATGATGTAATTACGGTCAATGAAGAATTTACTAAACCCAAAGATGAAGAAAAACCAGAAGAGACAGACATTGTTTTGTCATTGAATGAAAATATGGTGTCTCTGGCCAGAATCTTAAAAACTGTTGACGTAAGTAGTGTACAAAACATTTAATTGATAATCATAATTGTGACTTTTTATGAATAAACATTTGAATGATTACGTTTGTTTTTAAGTTTTATCTTGTTTGTTTATTGTATTTAACAAAAAAAAATGGTTCAAAGGGAGTTAGCAAAACATCAGGTTTATTATTTGTCATAAAAAGTAGGCGGAAAAAAATCAAGTTGAATAATCTACTATACATATTTTATGATCGTATACATTTAATGACAATAATATTGATTAGCATGAAGTATTATAATGTATACAGTGACTTTAAAAATAATTAGGATAGTTAGATATTATGACGATTATTATGATTTTCTGCCAACAATGTTTACTATTTACTGTAATTGACTGTTTATTATGTATTTACTTCCCTATAGAATTCAAGGGCTACAATCATTCATTTAGAATCGCGAGCCTCACGTGACCGTATGAGCCAGTTTGATATTTTAATCAAGATCAGCATTCAACGAAGTAATTTGGTCACGCTAGTGAAAAATTTGAGACAAAGCAAATCTATAACTTGTGTCAATGTCATTTCACAACAAGGATCGATCAAAAGTAAGATAATTGCACAGGAAATAAAAAAATTATGATTGTTATTCATATATCTTTGATAGCACTGTATAATAAAATTGAGGGAATGTGTGTGGCAGTACTTTAGTTGCAATGCAACTTCATTATTCATCATCATTATTCATTGCATAATCGTCCTCCACTTAAACTTGAGTTTGAAATTGCTCTTTTATTTTACAGCACCTTGGTATCCTCGTCACATTAGTGAGTTGGATATGTGCAACCACTTGATGACCAAGTTTGAACCCGATTTAGACATGGACCATCCAGGATTCGCAGACAAAGTGTATCGTGCTCGAAGAAAGATGATTGCTGACATTGCATTTGAATATCGATAGTGAGTGATGTTTACCCTGCTATTAAGATTATTATTATTGCTGTTCATGATTACATAATAGTAAGGATAATGATGCATCATGATTGTTTTTCTATATAGCAAGAAATCAAAGTTTCCCTACTACTGCATATGTATAATAGCTTTTTGCTTTTTATTATGCACTCACTACAGTTGTGTCTTTTCTTTGAGGATTGCAATCTGTGCTTCTTTAGTTGAATCCTATTTTTTCGCTCCAAAGAAGAAAAATTAATATAATTTATGCAAGCTCTGTGATACTCAAATAATAGAACTTCGTATTTTTGGATTGAAAAACTTGTTGAGAAATAATGACTCCGTTTTTTCTAGTATTGCATAATCGTCCCTCCTCCCTTCAGTATATAATATTATACATACTGAAGGGAGGAGGAATGATTATGCAATGAATTTACAAAACCAGAGAAACTTAATACTCAGGGTTATGTCTGGCAAACCGATAGGAATTAGAAAAACGAGGTAAGTAAATGGAAGTATAGTTTGTGAAATCGAGAAACACGTATTCCCAGAAAGATCGCCAATTAAATGCTCATTTTTAAGTATAAACTCGTTTGTAGTATTTTGCTACAATTATAAATTAAATGGCCAGTATTTGAAATATTTGAACAAATGAAATATCTTTGTTATAGATGGTTTGTTAAATTCACAGTAACATATAACATATAATCACTATATCTTTTCACTCTTCCCCAAATTGTACTGAAGAATAGATTTTTTTTTAAAATTAACATTCAGATATGAACCAAACTTCTTCGTTTTTTCCTGCAATATTTATAGCACATTTCATCGCTAGTAAAGACGGAAAGTAGTTTTTAGTTGATTATCTTAGGTTCGTGGTTTCCTTGTATAGTTTTCCTTTTTCAGTTATCGAGCCTTCTGTAGTATTTTTTGTTTATACTCTATACTTGTATACAAGTAATAAAAAACTTGTTTGTGTATTTTTAATTTTTATACTAATACTTCTTGCCTTGACCATTTAACAATGGCCTCACATCAGAATGAATATGGCCATTAAGTAATATAGGTAATTTGCTCCTAGAAATTTTTTAAACAAGCGAGTGGTAAACGAATTCTGCAACTTACACCTATGCTTGGATTAACGTGTTGCAGTGTCTATGTCTTTTATAAACACTTTTTACATACATGCGTGTAGTTTTAATGAATTGGGCTTAAGTAGAGTGCATATAGCATATTAGATGCTTTTTTCCACTCAATACTAATACTATGGTGATATGATATGATATGAGCATACTTTTACGAAGACTGTAGTGACTGATTAGCGATGCAATGATGATGACTGCTTAATGGTTTCTTTCTTATTGATGATTTTTCAGTGGACAAGTTATTCCACGTGTGGAGTATACACCAGAAGAAGTTAAAACATGGGGACATGTGTTTAAACAGCTGTAACATCTCTTGCCAACTCATGCTTGTAAACAATTCAATGTAGCTTTCAAACTTCTCCAGGACAATGTGGGATATCGAGTTGATAATATACCACAACTCGAAGATATTTCCCGATTCTTGCAAAGTAAAAAATTTTTTGTTTGCATTTTTATTTAGATTTTGTGTCTTAATGACTATATGTAGTTGTATTGTGTGATATTTATTTTACAAGCAAGCGTACAGTACTGAGAGGAGACTGACATATGTACACAGATAGATTTTTTGTAAATTGCAACTGATTCTTAAAATTCTTTTAAGAAATGGAAAGCTTGATATCATGTTGTGACTAAAAGTCGTTCACCTCATTTAAAATTCCGCCGTTTGTCCCAATGTAGACGTATTTTCGAAGCTCAATAATAATTATAGAACTTGAATGCGTTTAAATTGTTACATTCCATAGAGTTTTTCTTCTTTGTTTCTTCTTTTTTTTGAAAAACCTGGGTAGTATTATAAATATGAATGGATATGGAAGACGCCGACAAAGTCAGTAGAATAAAAAAAGAGTGAAACTATGGTTTTGTGAAGTTGAACAGAAACAAAGAGAAATCACATGGATTTTTGACATTGCAAAAAATACTCAGACAAAAAGTCAGTACAATGATGAACTGTTGTTTTTCTTTGCTTGTTGTAATATAATAGGAAGAACTGGATTTACATTGAGACCTGCTGCTGGGCTATTGACAGCTCGAGATTTCCTCTCCAGTCTTGCGTTTCGGGTGTTTCAATGTACTCAATACGTGCGTCACAGTTCCTCGCCGGATCATTCACCTGAACCGTAAGCGCAAATTTCATCTTATATGATTCTCTACGAATGCGCTGACATAATAGCAAAGATGTCCTATTTTAGGTGATAATGCAATGATTTACGTTTCAAATTACGTTTAAATTAACTGCATATATTTTGTCTTGTCTGGATTTTTTAGTGACTGTGTCCACGAGTTGCTCGGTCACGTTCCAATGTTAGCCGACCCCGCATTCGCACAATTTTCTCAAGAACTTGGACTCGCATCATTGGGTGCAACTGATGAAGAAATCGAGAAATTCGCTACTTTGTATTGGTTTTCTGTGGAATTCGGGTTGGTCACAGAAGACTCAGTCACAAAAGCATATGGAGCTGGACTTTTGTCCAGTTATGGAGAATTACAACATGCCTTGTCTAGCAAGCCAGAACATCGAAAATTTGAACCAAAATTGACTGCTATTCAGCCATACCAAGATCAAGATTACCAAGATGTGTACTATGTAGCTGAATCTATTCAAGACGTCATAGTAAAATTCAGGTTCGTCAAATCAATATTTTAAATTTTGTTGTCCCATGTTTTTTTATTTAAAGTTTTGTAAACCGTCTCAGTTTCTAAGTGAAGTTTATTTCATAATTACAGACAATGGTGCGCAGAATCCATGTCCCGACCCTACGAAGTTCGTTATGATCCATACTCACAAACTGTTCATACATTGGACTCCGTCGACCAATTAAGTATTAGCTTAAATCAGATGAAAGTGGAGATGAGTTACTTGTCCAATGCTATGAACTTTATGTCTTACCGATAAATAATGAAAGTGCGTTTTTTTTATTGTGTAATATATTATTTTTTGTCTAACTTGATATTTGTTAATGCTTTTTTAGTTTAAATTAAGCGTTTTAAGAACTATTATTGTAACAGGGACAATGAAACCCTGGAAAGCATACCCAACGAAAAATTAAACTGTAATATTAGGGAGAAAGTACAACGGAGGCTAGGATTTCTGTACTAACGACTATCTGACGGTGCTATTGTCTATTAACCTCGGAAATAGTATAAAGCTGATTGAAAATATATTATGTATCCATATTTTGAATGTAAATTACGGAGTTATACCACTGTATGAAATATTAGTATGTGTAGTGTTTTTTAAGATTTTTTGCCCCCTTTAATGATTAAGTAGGCATTCATTAATTGTTATATTTGTCATGCTCTTTAAATATGAACCACAAAACAAAGAACGTAAAACAACAACAAAACTTTCTGAGGCAAGATGATACAGAAACGCCAGCTTATGTGCATTCCTCAGTTAGTTAATAACACGAAGATCATCTTCTTCGTCATAAGGACTTAAAGTGGTGAATTATGCAACGCAAGTCTACCCAACCAAAACTAATAATGTTGTATGTTGTATAATAATAAACATATGAGGATGGACTTGGAATTTCAAAGTGTAAAAGGCTAATCATACCATAATATTATTATTATGTAGTGCAGTACATTTATTCTACAAAAAGTAGTACCGTTAAGCGGATAATATAGATACTAAGTAGATATATAATAATTATACGTAAGTGATACAAAAAAAAGTTTTTATTTTCATTAGAATATGATGGAAATATACCTATGTATTATATTTCTCAAAAAAAGAATACACATACCCAAATAGAGTTATTAGTGTTGTGAAATTCTGTGTACCATGTTGTAAAGTTCCTGATCCTATTTACATTATGATTGTATTTCTGTCAAAATGATTATTGCAGTCTATTTCTTTTTTATTTTTATTTTTTTTATCTCTAATATTATATTCCTGTCTATCCTCGAGTGTACAATGATACAAAAAAACGTCCAACCTACAGCTCCTTTCCCCCAAAAAATTGCAACTAGATTAACTAACCCCTTGTCGTTGATATAAATATATATTACGTGATAATAGATTCTTTGAAAAACACTGGTTGTGAATTGACAGAGAGTGTATGAGTGATATTCAGAATATATAATATTATAAGATTTAAGATTATTAATGCTCTAAGTTTATCGATTTCAAGCTATTTTTTGACATACCAATAAGTACACATATGCAAGTAGTAGTTTTGTATTGTATTATTATTGATTAAAACAGTTGTGTGCGTTATATAAGTATAAGTATAGAATATTGAAAGAAAATATGTATATATTGATTGTATTATATTTTGAACCGTTATGTATGATATATGTAAACGAAACTCCGAAGCCCTGGTGGTTTATTATAAGAACATATTATTACTTTAAGGGAATATTGATAGAAATAAAAAAATTTATTGATTGTCATACCAAAATTATATTATGCATGAATCATATTGATTATGAATAATTTAAATACCACATTTACCGAATGGTATGACTGGCTCGACCATATAAAAGTAAATTTCAATCAGCACTATCTCCTGGTTAGCAGTGCTACTCGTGCGTGATTTGAGAAAACGTTACAATACAAACCGATACATACAAACAAAAGTGACATGAAAGTGCTTTTAGATTTTTGCTGCAGAAATTACGTTTTCCTGTTTAGTCGTGATAGGTAATATGTAGGAAATTACAATATGAGTTCAAAATGAGAAAATTAAAGTATAAGGTTAATCTATAAATAAACACATGTGTAGCATCCATGGAAAATGTTGGCGATTGAAGTATATCTAACCATGAAAGATTTTTTATGAAACCACTGGTAACCTGTAACATAATATACACATGTACTGAGAAGAAGACAGATTAATACTATGTTTTAAGAAAATATTATATACTTGACTCTTAATTAATATTAAAGAGAATAGCAGTTGAACTCTCTCTCTCTTTCTCAAATAACCAATAATAATATGGAAGCCTAGAATTGTACATTGACAAAATTTAGTGGATGAATTTAACCAAAAGCTGATTATGTGGTGGACGATTTGTGGATTTTGATGTGTGCTTATTGAATCATGACTTGTGTATTTTATTTGCTTAAAATCAATGATTGTAAATTTATATCCCTGGGATGGAACAAACAAGACCAGTACGCGAAATATTCTTCATTCTTCTTTGTTCTACTTCCATACGGTCATCTTTGCTTCAATATTGTCTAATGTCTAATGCTTTCTCAAAATTCAAATGCCGTTTAGATTTCGGGCTTGCGATTTGTTTCTTGTAAAATATTCCATCCGAAAATGAAATGTTGAATCCAAATTCAAAATGGTAGCTGAGACTTCATTTCAAAACATTTGTAAATAAAAATGGTCGTGTTTGGGTGTTGCAAAGACTAATATTGAACAGGTTTCGTTTGTTTGTTTCAACCCGAATGTATAGCTAGAAATAATAACAAAGAAAATGTACAGGGTCCTCCAGAAAGAACTGCATAAGTGGAAACTTTCCGCTTGGGAATATTTCCCTTATGCACATACATTTACTCGATGACTTTTTTCTTATGTATAAGTAAGAAGTCATCGAGTAAACGTATGTGCATAAGGGAAATATTCCCAAGCGGAAAGTTTCCACTTATGCAGTTCTTTCTGGAGGACCCTGTACATATAAAACTTGAGATGTTCCAATAATAACTTTTAGAATAAAATTACAAAATGTTCTTGAATACATACAACGACAAAATATCTGTTTGTGTTTGAAGGCACTAAAGAAAAATCCTGAAATGCGATTAAATATGTAACAACGATTTTATTCTGAACAATATTCATTTCATAATGGATATTGTTCAGTGTAGGTGATTCAAAATGTTTGTAGTTTGTAAATAGTACAATAAGATTAGACATTTTAAGTGTGCCATAGGATATACTGTAGGTGAGGTTGTGTGATTAAAGTAGTAACAGTAGCAAAATGTACACATTTACAAGGCTGTAAAAATTAGGATAAATATGACACATATGAGTACACTTATGTTTTAACATTGTAGTTAATGACGATCGTCAAGCGATCAAATTGACCAATCAGCTGGAAAATATGGGACCAATGACCAATCCATGTTGTTTGACTAAACAACAGAGGGAAATGTAACACATATGTATAATATTGTGGGGTAGAGTATAATTTGTGTGGAACATATACAGTAATGTAAGTAGTAGTAAGTACATGTCTATATTGTATGTATATATACTATGTACTATTAAGACGAGATGCATTTGAAAAATGGCCATCGAGCTGAAGTTAGTCTCAAAACGGACTTCAATATTAATAGTAAACTGTCGTCTATTTTGGTGTTAAAACCCTTGATTCTTTATTCTACATAAATAAAACACGTATGTCCATATTAAATTATACATTTTCGCATTATAAAATATCATTAGTGCGTAGTCAGTAGTATTATGAAATAGTTTTCTTCTTATGTCTATCATTTCAAGTTTTATTTGAGATTTGAGTTATAATGTAAAAAATACAAAAAGGTATTTCCATCCTCTGGAAACCAAATTTTTGGCATGTTGTCAGGACATTGGATATAGAGAGCCATAACTAAAACTAGTATGTATTTTCAGAGTGTAATAAAATACTGATATAAAATATAAAATAATGCTTCACAATGTACGACTTGTAAATAGTAGTAGACAGTGAATAAGGTGTAAGTGTCAAACTATGTAATGAAAATGACAACATGCCGTATATAACATCAAATTAGCTGGTTGATAGTGTGTAAACGTATTATTAACCGTCATACGGGGCAAGAATAAGTGGAGGTACCCTGTTTTCGATGTTTCAGCCACAGAGTTTCGATTTGACCCAATGAGTAGGATTTTGCTTTTCCCAATAAAAAAAGGTATCCAACAAAATTCTGAAGGAAACACTGAAAACGGGGTGCGTTCATTCCCATATGACAGTGCTTGCGTTAGACATTTTGTTCTTTGATGTACTATAAGAACACAACTACTAATTTTTTATTTCAATCAAATCAACTTGAGTACATATATGCTGTAGTTACTTCACAATGTCTAATTTTATTTGTTATGGTCAAAATGTAAACTATTAAGTTAAGCTAAAATTTATGACAAAAATTAATCGTGGGCATAAGGAGCTGAAAATGAGACAATTTTAAATTATTTTAAGATAAATAAAATGCGTAACCAAGTTAAATAATAGCGCAAACTCAATATGTAATAAACTTCTAGATGTTTTCAAATGCATAATATGCATAAATAAAATGTTCAAGAATTTCTTTTTCATTTTCGATGTAACTTCGTTACTACGCCATTGCCTATTAATGCAAAGTTAGTAAATTTTTGACCTAGTTACATGAAATTTATCGTTCTTTCCCGTCTCATAGTTTTTATACTTGATGCCTGCATTTGCAGGACTGAATCCGGAAATAATGAAGAACTTAAAACACTTTTGGAAATATGATGAGGCAGCAGAAGCAGGGTTCCCTCCGTTAATCCGTAGTCAGGGCGACGAAGAAGAACTGAATGAATACTGGTTAAATTCGATAAAACCATGGCGGCTTAATAAACTTTCTATCAATCAGAAGGTGGGCCAGTCTGACATTTTCCTTTATACTTTTCTCAACCACTGCTGGAGATAAAAGTTTGGTGTCATGTAAATTGTATGTACATGACAACGCAAAAAAATTAAAATTAAAGGAAAATTGATTCGGAATTCAAAATCGAACTGGGGAAAAGACAAGCCGTCTTGAGAACGCTTTCTCTTGGTTTGACTTTGAATTCCGAACCAATTTTCCTGTGTAATTTCAATTTTCATTTTTTAGCGTTGTCATATGTACAATTTACATGACACCAAACTTTTACTTCCAGCAGGGGTTGGAGGTGTTGACCCCAGACTGACCCACCTCGTTATGGATAGAAAGTTTAGCCACCATATGGTTAAAACTTTGAAAATGTCTGCGAGGCATTTGAGTGAGCTCATGCATTCTGTGGCATGTAAATAGTCTTTTGTTTTCTTCATTTTCTTTGGATCGCTGTTTGTTCTGGGTGAACAAAATGTTAGGCACTATGTATTTATGTATGTATAGTATCCAGTGCATCTCGGCGTATAAATGATGAAATTTTGGTTTAACAAGTTCTTGACAAAAATGATTGTGGATTGATGCAACTTGGTGAAGTACATAATATAGATATTTTTAGCATCTATTAGAAAATTCAAAACAAATTATGCATCGGTTTTGAAGCTAATGACTTGTGTTCGCAACTTGTTTTCAAAAAATAAAAAACGCTTCATTTTATTGACAACAGGCTGCATAACGTACAAAATGAATAATGTCTTAAAATACGACGAACATTCCGTAGTGGAACATTCATTTCGCATTTTTTAACCTAGACAATTTAGGTACATACAGTATTAAAATGGATATTTTTCATAAAAATGAGTGAATCATACAACATTTTCTTGTGGTTCTTGAAATTTTCAGTAAACAATCAAGTTTGAGTAATGATTTCAATACCAAATGTTATCAGAAAAGTTTACATTAAACAGTATAGGAAAAACATGCTACTAAATATGTCTCAACTAAACAAGCTACTGGATTTAAATTTCTTACGTTTGACACTTCTGAAAACTATGAAATTCATAAAAGTGTCTTTTATCGTTCTGATAATGCGAATTCTATAAAAATTGAATTTTAGCCTCCATTAAATTTTATTTTCGGACAATACAATCGACATGAAAACATTAAATTAAAATTTTCTAAATCCCCCAAATCGTTTTAAACATCCCATTCATTTCGAAGTTCAGGTAACCTGTGACAAATACATGGAATTACATGTTTTTATTCACCTCGAACTCCACAAGTTTTTTCTATTTATGTGTATCCATAATCCATACACATACATGCGTTTAGCTTTAGTAATAGCTTGGGTAAACTGGGATCATCACCAGTTACTTTCTAAATTTACCCGAACACTGCCGTATGTACATATATTACGGTATTTGTTTGTAAGGATCGCAAAATTTTGAGTGGAAACTAACGACAGTGAAAGTTAAATACTAAAGGTATATAAAATATAAATTAAAAATGCAAAAAAATACATCATTCAACCGAGTCCCAAGATAAAGTTGAGTGTTGCCTATAGCAATAATCTATCTACATTTTGTCTATTGTGACGTAATAAAGAGGATTTTATCGAAGTTGGTGCAAATACAAGAACTTTATCTTTCTATTTCTACTGTACGGAATATGGAACATATGCATACATAACGTGTTAAGCACTCTGATTGTGCTTACAATTAGTTTTTATAAAATTAGGTACTATAATTATTTCTTAACTACTTGAATAACTTTAATTTTGAATGCATGCATTCTTGTATTCAGTATCAATGTATAAAAATCAATCATTCGAAACTACGCATTACGTAGTATTGCTTTTGAGTTAGTTCATACCATTTACTTGCATGTCTAAAAACAAAGAAACGAAAACGGTTCATTGAATCATTATGATGATCAATAAACTTTATGCAAAATACTTTCATTCATATTCTGGTATAAATAGTAAATATATATGCACATATGAAATCACAGTCACTCACACACAAAAAATACATAAAATTATGCAATATTGTATACATAAATATCTGAGTGAAAGAACATTCTAGTCACTCATGTATTCTCAGTATGTATATAAATATTAAGTAATTTACGCCGGTGAAAACTTTCATTGGTTTTGTGAAAAAAATAAATAAACTCACATCATTAAGGGTCCATCCGCGTTCATCAATAAAAAGCAAGTGCTAACACTCCGAGAACCGGAGAGATTGTAACTTTGTAAAAAAGCGGACTTTAGGATCAAAAATAGGATTGTTTTTTTGCAAGCTGCAACGGATGTAAAGATACGCCATAAATTCATTCACAAATGTGTATTATGGTCATCAAGTATTTGTATAATGTATACAAAGCTACAACCTCATGTTTAATGGATATTTTAGGGAGTGTTTATACGGAACACGAGTGGACCCTTAATATTTCACTATCTAATTACAGAAATGTATAAAAACTAGTTAAATACTTCTACGCCAACATACTTACAAAGCTACTTGCTCCATACGTACCAGTCATATTCACACCATACTGAGCAGTTACACAAATAGTTAAAGCGTACAATCATGTAAGCAAGTAATGTTTATATTGATAATCATTAACAGGAATGAACAGTAAACTAAATAGATTTTTTTGGGAAAATATCTATAAATAAAATCACACAGATTAGAAACTACGTACAGCCAAAGAGTTTCCCCCACTTTGGTGAGTTGAATATCAGAGATAAAAAGAGTGAAGGCGAGGGGCTATAATATTATAAAAGAGTGTTGGCTGGTTATTATGAGAGGATGAGAAAGGCAAATAAACAAAATGCCATCGTACATTACATTGTATAAAAACCGTGCATAATTTAAGGAAAGCTGCCGGCACTTGCATTCATCCCTACGTGCATACAATCTATAAATGCACAAACAGATAAAAATATTACTCTATTGTTACATATTATTATCATGATTATTATGTTTTCAGGTTAAGCTGCCTATACTGCCTATAGTAACTTATGATCGAACTGACGAGTTGTCCTTTCGGTACAGTTTCAAATATGCAACAGGCTTACTATAATTCACTTACATACATACTGTTACTAGTAATCACATTCCATCCTTTTGTAACATAGTACATTACATACATAATCTAAATATATATAGGTACATACATCAGACATGGAAATAAAATAAAAGGTATCTGCTAATAATATAATAATAATAAATCGAATGTGTAGATCAAATTGGTTGAATAAGACGTTGAATTTGATTTAATAAAAACTGTACAACAAAACGACATGTTTATCTTCAGCTCGATTGTTGTCGTTTCTTCTACGAATCGCTTTTATTGCACATGTCACAGTTCACAAGTCCTGATGGATCACAATGCATGCATTTGAGTGCCACAAACTCGGTCGTGAAGTGATTTCTGTGGACGGACTTCTTTGAGCCGTTGCAAATCGGGCATGGTAACATGCGGAACCCTCCACACCGGTCGCAAGTTGACAGCACAGATAAACTCTGAAATTACACGATTAAAAAATTCATCATAATTTTGTCAACAATCATGTACATGTAGACATACACTATGCTTAAGTATACAACGCACAACTATGTACAGTGTATGTACAATGTACAACCTCAAACTTAAAAACGCAACGTAGTTTATTTGATTCAGAGTGAAATTTTTATTGAAAGCAATTGTTAATGTAACTTTCATCCCGTAATTCTGGATCCATTGTTTATTTTCATTACGTTATAAATACGGCTTTTTCTTCAATTTCAATTTGATAATTTCAATATGCATTGGATTTTCTCCTGAACGTTTTAAAAGTTTCGAATTGTTAACACGTATGTACAGGGATGCGTACTGTATGCACTAACTGTATGTATGTACTATGTACAAGTACATCGTACACGGTATTGCTGAATGTACTCTCAGGAAACCATGAACCCAAAATAGCGAGAACAAAGGCAAGGTTATATATCAAATCACAGTGAAAGTTTTTTTAGTGTCTGCTGCTTGTGTGTGTATTTTTAAAATTTGAGCCTACCATCCACGTGCTTTGAATATATAATGCCGTTGTTATTGTTGATAGTTCATTATCATGGGCCTAGCCTCTTCATTTGCATATATGGACTGGGATGGAATGCATAGCAATATTTACCGTAGCAAGCGTCTCGTCATCATCATCATTACCATCAAGTTGAGGCAAATTAGTATGTACGATGTGTCGTGTGTCGCGAAAAATCTCTGTCGACTTTTACTTGTACTTGGTGAATTTTCTCCGTCTACGTTCAGCTTCACTTTACAATAAATTTAGCGAGCCTTAAATGGACGCTTGTATGAATGTATTACAGTACATACACTATAAACATTGAATATTACAGACAAATTTCACATTTCTTATTCCTAATACTATATTCTCAAAAATAAAATGCAGAAAAATATGGTTTTTTCCGGCAACTAGCAGTTTTTGTGACAGGACGATGGTAATAAAATAAGCCTTCAATGTACCTTGACTTTGTTCATGATTATGCTCAAAAAGTTGAATAAGAACTGGTGAGATTTGGAAAAAGTATCGTAAATCGTTGAAAACCGTATCGTCATCTAAGATGCATAATAATGTTAGATATTTCTTTAATTCTGCTTGGTAATCCTCATCATATAATGATTATATCGCAGGGAAATAAGTTCAATAATAGAGAATATACATATTATGCATAAAAATGTTCTCGAACAACTTTTGTCACCATCAAGAAAGAAAAGCAGAACAACAGTGTGAAGAGTAACTAAACACACCAACAAACTTACCTACCATTAACCATTTACCCAATCATAACAATAACAATGGCAGCAGTAACAACAACAACAAGAAAACTACAACAAAAGGACATTTTTTGTAACAGTGAGCTCGATTCATCTTCATTTTCGTTTTCATGATGAATGCGGCCAAATAATAAGCCAATTTACATATTCTCATTCGTGTTATTATCCTTATACACAAGCCACTGTGTAAAAACTGCATAAAATGTCACCGTTGCCAAGTTAAAGTATCTGTATATTTGAATAAAGAAACTCACGACTTTCAATTTCACTATTCAAAGACAATTTCTTACATCTTTGATCCAGTAAATAGCAAATCGTAAATACTATGTACATATATTGCTTTGCAGATCCATATAACACGTTTTCCTCTCTTTCGTTTTTGTTCAAAATTCCTCGGAAGTAATGTAATCTTGTGTGTTAATAATGCCTTAGGTATACCTAAATGTGTTTGTTTGCATAAAAATATTGTTGGAAACGAGACAAGTAATTCACACTCAATCTTGTTTACTTTTACTTTTTGTCATATGATTTCTGTTTTTTTACCTCCTGTTCAAACAAACTTTATACATAATGCAAAATGCCAAAACATTTTAAATGATTCAGACCAATAATTTTATTTCTTAATTTAATCTTGTCCCATGCAATTAAAATTTGGGCTAGATCAAATGAATATGGACCAGTGACTTTTTATGCAGAATTCAATGCTCCCATATTGATGAGAATTTCCTATTCGTTCTAGACTGCATTAAAAACTGGACCCTAAAACAATTGGTGAGTAGGACACAAAAAACAAAGACATGAGAAATTCTAAAGCACCCTCATATAAAAGCTATGAACTTGATATTGCAGGAAGGAAAGGACCATCGTCATAAATTTTAAAAGTAATTATACAGGTCATATCTGTTCAAGTAGCAATGCCAAAAAAATGGCGTCCTAATTAACCCTCAAAATGGTAATTAAAACTGCGTGGCTAATCAAAGTGCAGCGGAAAATACGCTTCGAGTATATCATACACCTACATATATATATTTTAAAAGGCAGATCTACTATTTCTATTAGACTTGAAAAAAATATAAGTTAT
>JAQIVE010001144.1:0-27371 GCA_034698285.1 Sminthurinus bimaculatus
TAAAGCACTACACCGTACCATCGTCTGCTGAGACATGATTCCGAAAGCCTGTATCAAGAGCGAATCACAAGGCGGACAGCCAAATAGTTGGGACTGCGTTGTATACATACGGATACATATACACTATACAGGAGCCCTACTTTGCAGGGGCTTTACCGCCAAGGTACAGGGACGGAGATGCTCCTCACTTTTGGTTTACGTGATGGAGGCCGTTGGCCGGTCAGTTCTACCAAACTGAGTAAAACAATGACCGTTACCAAGGCACACGAACGGGGACGTCGCCTCCAAAAAGTGCCTCATAAAATGTAGTGGAGTACTTTTTAAATTTTGCTTTCGAAATATTTAGCGAACCGGGTTCGCGGACATGGACAATTTTTACATGCACGATATATTTTTATATTGAAAATAAAAAATAAAACGAGACTTACAACCTTTACTTTAATATCCTAAATCATAAAATGTTGCAGAGTGCTATAGATAAATATGTACAAGGTGATAATTCTTGTAAAGAAGACTGGATGCCAGATATTTTAGAAAGCAATGGACCACCGATCACCTTTAAACTTTTGTGCGGAGCAGACGTCTTAGAATCCTTTAATAAACCAGGACTCTGGTCACTTCCTGATGTAAGCAATAACTTCAACGCAATTCTATGATATAATATTATATCGAGTTTATTCGTGTATTTATGCATTAAAATTGAAATGAATACTTTAGTTTAGTACAATAAATATGCATTTAAACACATTTGTCTGTACTTGTCATATTCAACAGATGATGGCCATTCCTAAGGAATATGGTATAGTGGCGATAACTAGAAGTGGAATGTCAGACCCTTATCAGTCAATTCACAAAAGTGATGCTCTATTTGAAAACCAGGTACAATAACAAAACACAGTAGGCTTATTAAATGCAGATCGGCATGATATTTGCACCGTACAACATATTTAATTCGATTTATTTAGTAAATGGTTACATTATCACAAAATATTCTACATTCTAAACATGAATACTCTGTTGTATATTGAAAGTTTTTAATTTATTCTTGCAGAAAAGCATTCATGTTGTACGTGAGTGGATTGCAAATGAAATTTCCTCAACAGGTAATTTTGCATGAACGTAATATACTTAGTACTTAATGAATAAAAAGTTGAGATTCTCAAAATAAAAAACGCACATGCATAAATAAGAACTCGTACCAACTCATTACATTAAAGTGAGTAAAAAAACATTGTAACTGTACCATTGTTTTTCAGAAATTCGATTAGCAATAGGACGCCGCCAATCGATTCGATATCTTGTAATGGATCCCGTAATTCAGTACATTGAAAAAGAACAACTGTATCAAGTTAATACTGCTCCAACATCATCGTCAACGGTGCTATCAGCGTCAAGTTAGAGAGTCAGGTTCTTTGTTATTTACGTAACATTATTTTTCTACTACGAAATATTTATAGTCGGTGGTATTATCTTTCTTTTTGCTCTCTTCCCGTTTTAACTAATGGCAAATGTTATTAGTTGTTATTAATCAAAAGTGAGAGGTCGAGGCACTGTGTCTAGTGTATGCGCTACCATCATCAATCATTGTAAGACGGGGTAGTATGTATGTATATGTGCAGTATTCAGTTATAAATAATAACCTACATACTACATACATATTCAGGTATTTTAGTCGCTAGTCGCTGCATACATACTATGAATGAGCAGGTTTATATACCTACTATGTATTATAATATTATTATTGTTATGAGTCTATGAATGATAAAAGTTGGGAATGACAAATGAGTAATAAGTATATTATAGTCAAATAAAGTAATTATTATGGATGGGGTTTCATCCATATGTAATCCAGATTCATTCAAAATAGTTGACTTTAATTTAATTGTCATAGATCACTATCAGAGATTAAATTAATAACTTGAATTTTTAACTTCACTTTCCTTATTTTATCTTATCAGTTATCCGTATTATATTACTATTTATTTATATATACAGGTACTCTTTTACGTAATCTCTTTATACTATTATTTTATTACATAGTATATTGGATGATTTTTCTCCGTAGTACTTTCCTCATATTATTACAATATTTTTTCTTTCAACTTTCACTGTTACCGCAAACAATCAGCCTCTTATCGTTAACATAATACAAGATGGATGGCCAATGCTTATTAAATTTCATTTTTTATAACGTACATATGTATCCAGATAGATTTTTCATACTAATGATAACGTTATACCATCTTCGCGACTACTACTACAATTATTATCATGTACTATAATGTAGCATGTTGTTATAATGATTCATGATTCCTTTTCATGTTTTAGCAACTTTGTATTTTTTTACAATAGTAATGGATAATGTATGTACTACACCGATTTACCCCTCTTCCTTTTTTCTCTAGTCACTAGTAAACTTTCGATATTACAACAATAATACTTTTTTTCTTCTTTTCTTCTACTGCTTTATAACTTAGGTATAACATTTTAGGTTTCAGCAGCACAATAACATTTTTTAGGAGTAATAATTTTTACGTATATTCGTTATCATGTATCGTAAAATGCAACGAATCCACCAACTAAATTCACAAGGCTCAATATTCTCAGTCGATATCTTTTTCATTGTAATGCATACAATTACATTCTGATTATATAATAATATATATATTATGTATGTTTTGTATTACATCTATATTATGTTTAAATGCTAAAATAGCTAATACTATAATATATAGTAATATATAGAGATGATGAGTTGTTTAAATGCGCTTCGATTTTTTCAAATAGGTATAATATCTAGTTAAATCTACTTTTTGGTTCATTCTGTCAATGTTGATTGTGCAGCATTCCTTTTTCTTCTTCTTCTTCTACATGGATGGATAGAAACTACTAGATATGACATTTATATGGAAATGCTTCTTGTTTTAGTGCATACTAGTACATACTTGTGTTATTACTGGTGTTCAATATACCTCATACTCACTACATTTCCCTCTTTATCTTCTCACCATTTTTTCGGTGGCTTTCATTTACGTATTATCATGGCATTTTATAGTATTCTGGGAAATACTCGACCATCTATGTATTTTCTTATCTATATTCTATCTTTTTTATGTGTAAGTCAGTCACAGGAATGCTGCCGATATTGTTGTTCTTGCCGTTCTATTTATTGTTAAGAAAGGTAAAATAATAGAGATGAGAGTTGTAAAAACTAGGATTGTGTCATGACGTGGCCACCTTGTATTGTTACTGTTACTGCTGGACGTGGCAGAGCCCAGCCTGAGATTCTCGGTTTGTTCTACACTTAAATTGTCGGAATTGTCACCTCCATTGACGAGGTGAGGCGAGGTCATATCTTGCTGCTCCAAAGTATTGGTGATCATGGTGGGATTTTGGTTTTGATTATGATGATGCGAGAGAGATTGTGTAGATGAAGTGATAATTGTTGTTGGCTCAGTGACTACTGGAACTAGGGAGCCATCGCTTAAATAGAAGACTCTACTCTTCTCTACCTTAATATCCTGGATTTCATCCAGCTTTCTTTGTCCTTTTGGGAAAAAAATAACCAGAGAAATAATTATTACAACTTGCAATTAAATTTAAATTGGGTATGTATTTTGTTTACTAATTGTAACAGTTTAATAAACCTAAGTTTTTGTACCTTCGATATGACGAGTAGAGTAGGATTTGTCTTTGTAAATGGTTTTCAAGGTGGCATAATAAGGCATGAAGCCTTTACGGTGAATTCCTTTGATGGTTATATTGACAGCGGTACCCAGCTCCAAAACTTCCCATACTGGAACAGTTTCCACTTTATCTGAAGTTATATTATCATCAATAATCATAAGTCATAATATTTCATTGAAAAAAATCTGAATCGGGAAGTTAGACCGTTTGAGCATTATGATGTGTAACAAACAATAAGTCTTTACTTTGAGGATTTCAAATTACCTGAGGAAACGGAGGGAATTCCCCATTCAATTATTTTAACATGAGATTCTCGATCAGATCCTTTTGAAGCTACCAGTTTGATTGATGTGTGAAGACCTTTTGCCACTATTGAGATAGTTTTATTGATTTTTATATAATAATATGATATAATAGATTCATTTTTGTGCAGAAAAAATCTATTTTGTCTATAAATAATATAATGTAAAATATTCTTACTGAAATGCCCGCCTCCCCAGTAGTCATACTGATTTAATTTATATGACAAAACTGTCTCTAAGCGGTTCTTGGCGGGTAGAGCTGAGGGCTCTCGGTCTTCTTCTTCTTCTTCCTGACTTTGCTCTTCGTCTGATTTTGGATCGACGTCGTCATCCACATCTTTGTAGGCGAGTTGGGACTCCCCTAGAATGACTGTCTCCTCAATGAAGCCTTTGCTCTTTTTTAGCTCCAAGTCGGATAGTTCATAGCGGGTAGGTTCAATTTCGGTGAGAATAGCACATTGTGTCTGAGGACCCATGGGGAAAATACAAGTCCCCAAGTTACTCTTGGTGTCCAAATAACCAAGCTCTCCTGTCGTCGAACTGTACGCTATAAATCTATGCGGGTTCGGTGAGAATGCGACGACAGCTCCAGTTGGAGCAGCATTTGGACGACGCCATTCGGCTATAAACACATGAACGAAAAAAATTACATTTTTGTTTAATTATCTATCTAGTGTAATTCTCAATATTAATTGGAGGATGGCTTTGATTGTTTTGTTCATGTTTGTTGTTCTTACCCCAAACGACTCTGGATGCGTGGGCTGAAAGAGTTTGGTAGGATGATGAATTTTCTTGTCCATCATGAGAGATTACTGTACACTGTTTATCCTCAACCACGCCGAGGCGTCCTATTGAAGAAATTCAGAGTTTTATTTCATGCTTCTTCAGACGTAATAGCTTCTATAACTATTTGTATATATCTGTATATTATTGGTATTTTACCATCGGACAGATGACAGATGACAACAGTGGACTTGGGAATGGACACAGGTTCTTTTGAATGACTCGGTTTGTCCCATCGAAGAGTATTCGAAGTGACCAGTTGCCCATAAGGACCGGACTTGATGTGAACAAACTCGACGCCCTGGACCAGCTGAATGTGAGCCAGTGGCATGAGGAATGTGACTAGAAATTTCCATTGGATCGACATCTTTTCAAATCAAACTATTTAGTTAAATGCGTCTCTGTCTTTCCTTGTGATCAGTTCACTTTGTGCTCTGCCTGTCCTCCTCCTTGAAATTTTCCACTTCCGTACAGAGTACGGAGTATTGCGTATATGTAGGTATGTAACGTACAGGATGATTCTCTTATTCCTTGAACCACACAAATAGTTTAGTACGTTGCCTCTATTCTCCTATTTCTCCTTCTCGTATTAGTCACATTGTGTTCCAATTCCAAGTATTATTCTAGGTATTGTCTCCATTTAAGATTTCTATTTGTGTTCCTTCGTGTTCGCGTAGGTATATATTATATATATAGTATGTGGTATATAAGACGCTTGTGTTGTAGATATTTTTATCGCTTTTTATTTTTCATACACTCGCACATTCTATTCCTATGTACATATTCCACATATTAACTAGTTTTCGTTTTCAGTGGCCAGTTGACTAAAAGAGCTGCTAGCCGTGGATGTTGACGAGGAACGTTCTTGTTCTTGTAATACTTGATTCCGTTGATTCCGCACACAGTATGTAGTACAGCATGAGCAATTCGAATTTGAGTTCAGCATTCACGACCGAAATATCCCTTTGACAAAAAAGTAAAGTATTACAAGTACAAACGTAAACACAGCGAACAGTTCAACAAGATCGTCCTTGGTGGCCTATTAAATATTATAGTAGGAGAGGAACGAATATGTATACATGTATGTATGTGTATAGGAAAAGTATGTATGTATTATGTATCTTTGAGGAATAAGTGTGCAGTGTGCATGTGTATTTGTATTGTGAGTGTTGGAAAAGAAGAAGCAGTAGAATAGAAGAGTGAGCGGAGGCTTTCAGGGACAAAAAGATCGAGCAATTAGCTCATCATCATGAACAACAACATTATAGACACTTTATCTGTCACTCATACCATCCATAGCCATACCATCACATCAGCAACAGCTCTTCAACACACTTATACTTACTCAGACACTCAACTTTTCTCTGTCACTCTGTTGTCACTCTCTCGCTATTTTATGTTTATGTCTTGTTCACTTTTCTTATTGGTCTTGTTTTGTTCCTGCTCATCTTTTGCTTTTGTGTATAATATTATTATACTTCCTTACATTCTATTCTTTTTCTCTCATTGTTTTATATTAAGTAGACTGTAGATATATTATATATTATATAAGTACATATATTTTACATTTTCTATACAAATTATACTTTTCTTTTCCTTTTTACTACAATAGTATAGTTCTTAAAAATTATATGTTTTTATAATTTACTCTAGTTTTATGTTTATGGAAGCTGTCTTGACTCTGTCACTTATATTATTAATCTATTAAGTTCAATATAAGCCACTTTTGTTAAACTTTGACAAAGACGACACTTTGACTTTTGCTCTGTGATAATATATTCAATACACAATACAAATTGGAGTTCTTGTGTAAGTAAGTAATAACACAATATTAGTCAGACAATATGCAAGAAATACTTCTTCTACATGTATATTATATTATGTACAATAATACTTTGGTTTTGAAAAATATATTTTCCTTCCTTTCTTCTTCGTCTTCTTTTACTTCGTCAACTTCTTGTGCTACCTCTTTTATTGACAGTTGAAGAGTAATCGGAGATGGAAAGGGAAATGGAAGCGATGCGACACTATTGTAATAATATATATTTTTATACTGCACAAAATACTTTACTGATTTGACTTTACAGTCACCAGCCTCGTTGCACGTGTGTACTCGTTCTCTGATCTGACTCTGTGCTCTGTGCACAATTCCTAGCTCACTGTATGTATGGTATGTATTGTGTGTACTATGATGTACATACACTAGTAGAAACTATTCGAGTACGAATACGAGTACGACAAAGGCAAATCGAATCTGTCATAAATTATATTACGTAGTAAGTATATATAGAATATTTTTTATTCTTTCTTTCTTTCTTTTTCTGCTACTGCTCCAATCCAATGCTGACGGGGCGTGGAGTAATAGTAAAATTCTGCTGTGTATATTTTATACTGTGCTGGAGAAATACATGGAAATACAGAAGAAAAAGAAGAAGAAGAAAGAGTGGAGCTATCAAAACACTGTTAAATATACAATGACATTAAGAGGATAGAGTGGAACAATTCTTAAGAGCTCCATATGAAACCATAATAATTATATATTCGGAGATATTTTGAGTGTTTATAGGGATATTATATTATACATAATACATACATTTATGTATGGTATGTGTAAAGTCTTGGTTCGTGGTATTCGTAGAAATCAATAAAGTAAATGCCATGCACATGCTGACTATTCTTTCTCCACTCTGTTTTTCATCGATTTCTCTCTCTCTCTCTCTCTCACTCACTATTACTACGTGCACAGTAGTTTTATATACAGCTATTTCTCTCTTTCCTCTTCCTTGTAACTTTTACTACAGCGTACAATGTATTTATGCGGTATGTGTCTGTGTGTAATGTTATGTATGAAACTCTACTCGTATTTGTATAAAACTTTCCCCCTTGAAATGCCCGGGTCTATCTATATAATGAGGTTGCTTCTTTCTGCTTTCCTTCCTTTTCCTAAACTGCATTATACAGATACAATGTTAGCTGGACGCTTCAGGGTCAGGGTTACGTTTCGTCTCACATTTACCATTTATAATACACACACATAAGCACTTACACATTACACATACATGGAGAAGGTTCATTCACAAGTTCCCCAATAATAATATTGTAATAATTTGATAAACCGCATCCCCATACATATTATACCTGCACTTATCTCAAGGCCCAATCCATGTAAGGAATCTAATATTCATAGTCTAATAATCATAGTAATAATAGGGCTATTCGTCGTATGTAATAGGAAAAACCGAGGAGTGTTAGAGAAAATTATCCATTATCCAAACTGCCACAGTATAAACAGTGAGAATATACATTTTATACATTATACATCATCTGTACGCTTAAGACAGAAATATTGTGTTGGAATGGTATGGAACAGAAGAAGGTTAGAGGAAAGGATTTATACTTTATACATATGTACTTATTCACTGATGATCTTTTGTATAATATTTGAGTGTTTTTCGACTTGGACCACAATTACTCTCTAGGGAAGATGATGCATATTATAGGAATCCAATATTCAGAGAAAGAGCGAGAGAGAGAGAGAGATAGAGAAGGGGTATACTTATTCTAAGTGACGATCGTCGTTATCCAATATTATTATATGTAGTTGATTTTATTTGATGAGTCTCGGTGGGCAATGATAATGATATGTACTTACTTACTTAACGTTAGCCACTAAAATTCTTCTTTGTTCCCTTCTTCTTCTTCTTCGTTTTCTTCTAGTTGACTGATCGTATATAGATATTGTATAACTTGCACTTTTATGTTTTATGTCAAAATGTATGAGTGTGAGATGAGAGTCCAACTCGAAAATTGCAAGGAATTTTACAATATTACTATGTATCTCTCTTATGTATTACGGAATGAGAAGGAGAAGACCAAGACGAAAAGGAAAAGGAAAAGTGGGAATTGGAATTATCATCGTGAATCATCCAACATAGAACACAGTCAAGAGAAAAAAAATTATATATATTATTATACATATATACAATACATAATATATTATTACCATTTATCCATTGTCCTTGATTGAAGACACATATGTACGACCTTGGCCACCTCGAGTAAGAGTCCAAAAGCACCAAGACCCAAGACAAAGTCGAAGACGAGCAAAAAGCACACAGGCAAAAAAAAGTGAAATAAAAGTGATGCCTGATGACTCTCTATTAACTCTGACTCTTTGACTGCATAATATTGTTGGTAATACTATGTATTATAGGCTGCATAATAAGATTATGTATGTGATTGTAGAATCATGTACGTTTTGTGTGTATGTGTGTGTGTGAAGCATTTATGTACATTCACTGTACATTTTACATATTATAGTATTGTATCGAAGTTTAGAGTTGGAGAAGAATAACGAGTTTCTCAATTGAATAATAATTTAGCTCTTTATTTCTATCTGACGATTAAAATTGGCATTTATCGCTCTTGGTGTATTATGTATCTTGTTTTTTAAATTCGGTCTCTTGTATGTATTTGTATATACTGCACACTGTACACTGTACACATTACACATGTATAATGTACTTGACTTGGAACTTGGACTTGAGACTTGACCCTAAAATACTAGATGCATAATACATACACGTTGTACTTGTGCACAATTATTTGTTTAGCTTGTACATTGTATGCACATGTCCAATGTCCATGTAAGAAAGTATATTAGGTAGTATGTATATTATCCGTATTTGTCGAATTAGTGGCGAGAGACGGAATGACTGTTGTTATTTCTCGGTGAATAAATTATAGCTTGTTAGAAGTGATAAAGTGCATGGTTCATGCCTATATTTATATATTAATTGATTGTATTACACAGATTTAATGTCGTGTTGCTTTTGCAAGTTGTTTTGTTTTTTTGTTAGTACTTGCAGGCTTTTAGTTCCTCGTTAATATATAACCAGGCCTTGCCTTTCCTCTCTTCTTTTGTTCTCCTGCTTGATTTTTCTTATTAGAGGTACGATAATTGTTATTGCTGGTACTATTAGTTATTAGTGGAGTATTATTGGCATTATTACTAGTAAACGTAGTTTCTCATATCCTGCAAGTGTGTAGTACCAAACCAATAGATAATGTGAGAACAGTTTAGTATGTATTCATCTGTAGTATATATTTAGTAAGTTATATGTCACACTATACACAGTACTTTTATGTCACTCTATTTTATGTTACATAATGCAACTTCTAATTGTCAGCACTAAGTACTTTGGTTGGATGGTTGGGATTCGGGCTGTAAATGTGAAACTATGTGTTATGTATTTATGTATAATGTTTCTTGCTTCTTTCGAATTCACAACACAATGTCTTTCACGGCTTGAACATGTGCAATCATGTGTATAGTTTTGTAGTTACACTGGAAAATAGCAGTATTTAACGGGCATACTAAATGATCATGCTGATGATGGAGATGATGTAGAGATGGTAATAATAATAATAATGATGATAATTGATATTATAGTGTCTGTAAATGCACATAAGTATATAGGGAGGCAAATCGAAAAAAAAAACAACAAGTTTTCTTTTGCTATTATTATGTACAAAAAAGTGTGTGTATAGCAAAAAATAAAATGTAACAAAACGTAACAACTAACAACTCTCCCTCTCTCAATGTGCATAAACTGTTGTTATTTCTATTGTCTAATCCAATAATATTAAGTGTGCTGTATATGTATTTGTATTGTATTATCATGCACAATATGTTAGGTAGAGTGTGTGCTTATTGTTAGTTCGGTTCTCTAAATGGAAACAAAACTTGTACTTTACAGACAGCGGCAGAAGATGATTTAGAATTCGTACAATATTATTGTAATGTTGTTTGTGTGCAATTGAGTTCCTCCCGTTTTTATTGTAATCCTGGGACTGAGGATGGAATGGAGTGTATGTATGTAGTAGAGAAAACCAACCAGTCCATTGTTCAATTTTTACGCTTCACTCAACAGTGACAGCTAATTAGGTTGTATTCCTGAGTGTGTATATACATACTTACATTACCTATATCATATCTAAATACACACTATACTATACGCGTATTTCATTTTATACACACTCACTTTCCATGTGAATTTTGTGGTTAATACGCTTATATATTCTATCTGGTATGTATATTATTGTATCTGTACAGCATACAAGTAGCTTCCATTTCCCTTCATCTCGAATCTGAATTCTAAATGCACTCCAAAGCGTCGCAATATCACCATCATTATGAAGTATACACACACATATTTATATCAAAATTCTGTCTTAGACCAAGTACCAAGTACATATGCATAATATGTATGTACATTTATATAGAAAGATCCGAGAGAAAGATATGTTTGCAAAAAGAATGTACTTTTTTAAGTATGTAATATTGTATAGGTATGTATACCTGTATACTGTATATATGTAGTTAGCATGCATCGTAATTCGTACGTAATAATATGAGGAGAAATGAGATAAAGATAAATTATACATGTACATTGCGATGCATGTATAATGTATGTATATACCTAGAAGGGGAGGATCAAACTAGCTGGACTGCTGGAGGCAATAATGAAAGGTGTATGTAGTATGTATAATACCTGCTCTACTTTGACAGGTGCTTCATTTTGCCGCAGAATTAAAAAAACACAACAGACAAACCTCATTGTATCCCTATTTACATGTGCATGCATAAAATATTATGGGAGATGTGAATGTTAATGTGAATGTGATGTGACATGATGACGACTAAAGTTGAAAACCATTAAAACTGCTGTCATACAAGTTGTAGTTGTAAAATGTATCATTCATGCGTAGTGTCATAAAAGTGGTCATATATTTTTTATAATTTATACAAGATGCATGGTGTAAATGTAATGTATATTATGTTACACCATTACCTAATGTACCGTGGGATTGCAATTTTTCTTTGTAGGCATATAAATTATATATGAAAGTAGAACTCTGTAATACTTTACTTTAATATGTACTTTAAGTTTACCTTTGTTGGCCAAAGTTTATACATACGTTTATTTATGTGCTTGTTTTCTGAAAAATTAAGCAATCGTATCGTTTATTTATATACAAGTATAGAATTGAAGTATAGCGTATTTTAATGATTTATCATTAATCATCAATGGCACAGTTAAAATTGTTCTGTATAGTAAAAATATATATTTCCACATTCACACTAAAAAAGAAAGTTGGAAAAAATAATCAAATAGATGATGATTCTTTAGGTCCTTTGATCGGACCTGTCCCGATCGCTGTATCGGGATTATAGTCTAAGGAAAACGAACCGTGTTTCCCCACTCCTCTCACAAAACTTGTGGCACCTTTTGCTGATTCCTAGATGAGTCGAACATTTTAAAAAACATAGTATGAAAGTGCAATAGTGATTTTTGAATGTTCTGTAGATTGTTACTGTCAATTGGGGATCATAAGATAAGATTTAGCTGACAATTAATAAGCCATGTAGAAAAGCTTCGTACCGTTTGAAGAATTTCTGCTCCTTTTTTGAGCTCCTGGTCCACAGCGTCTTGAAAACTTTTGGCGGAATACATGGAGTAGTTGGCACTCATTCTATCTATATTTAGGCATTCTTGTGGGAACTTTTGAAGGGACATGGCCAAATGTACGGATTGACCTAGAGACGTCCCGAGTGCCACTAGTTTATTTGCTAAGCCTATGTCAAAAGCCTCCTTCCCTTTTATACCTCTTCCAGTTAAGATCAAGTCCATGGCTCTACTAAGACCAATTAAGTGGGGCAAGCGTACTGTTCCTCCGTCTATGAGTGGCACACCTAAAGCACAAAACAAAGATAAGCAAAAGGTTTCATTCATACGTAAAATACATATAATGTATCTAACTGGTTTTTACTGTCATAATATCATAGCATATAGTAATAGCAGCCTGATCTGTCATCTTCTGCATTCTTATGTATATTCTATGCATATTATGTTTAGTGTAGCATGATATTTTCGTTTTACATACCAAAACGACGACAGTAAACACCTAGAACTGCATTCTCTTCAACTACTCTCAGGTCACACATTAGAGCAAGTTCAAGGCCACCTGCAACAGCATACCCACTTATTGAAGCTATAAGAGGCTTCTTGAAGAATTTTCTTGTAGGTCCCTGTAAACGTTAAGTGTGCAATTTAAGAAAAATATTGAACTTTAGGCAAAATATTTTGGTCAACAATATGAGAACAATATGAATTATGAGATGGGTATATATTGATACAAGACAAAATGTGCAATGTACCATGAATCCGAATCCCTCTTTAAGTTGATTAATATCATATTTCCCAGCGCTTTTTGATAATTCCGATAGATCAAAACCAGCACAAAAAGTACCCCCTTTACCTATAAAACAACATTGTAAAGATTAATGAGGTTGTACATAATATACTTTATAGTTTATTGGTTGAAGAGAACATGTGAAAACCCTGTGACCAGTACATGATATGTAATAGTAAACATAATACAGTAAGTACACCCACCATATAAGACTCCGATTTTAGCCTCGGGATCTTCTTCGAATTCTGCAATAGCACTAGCTAACTGTTGGGCCGTTTCGAAGTTGATGCAATTTCTCTTTTCCGGTCTATTGATTCCTATTGTAGTGATTGAATGGAGCTTTTCGACAACGACTAGTGGCTGATTTCCATCTAATTAACATTATTGATAATGGACAGAAACAATTGATAATTGATATCGCCTGTGTATTGTGTAAAAGTAAGTACAGGCTTTTGAATGTGAAATGTTGCATTTGTATTATGACTTACTGGATGATGAATACAGACGACGAAGAGTAGACAGCTCTCTATTCCATCGTCTACTTATTGTCTTCAACAGCATTCTTCTTTCACTAAGTAATACGTTTATTAAACCCCTTTAAATTAAACTATGAAGTAACGAACAACGATGACAGCGAACGAAAGACTTTCTTTCGTAGTATTTTCGTGCCTTTGACGTGAATCAAAAAATAACACTGCGGAAATATAACATGTATGTGATGCACATACAAAATATAGTCTAATATACCTTACTATGCCTAAAACTTCACAACCTAATTAACTAACCGACAAAGTTGTTTAAAACGACGGCAAAACTTTAAGTCCAAGTCCGAGAATCAGATGAGATGAAAAATCTTGAAGCACACATGGATTCAAAAAAAATGGGACAGCATTTAGTCTCGGCATTTGCTGATCGCTGATATGAAAGCAGGAAAGTAAAACGTCTCACAATTATACTCCAAGTAAATAATGCAATATTTAAACTTTAATGGCAATGGCCAATTATGGTTTTATTCAGTATATTTCTTTTTGGCAGTTAATTTATAGTGAACACGATTTGTCACTATGTACTTTATAATATACATAAAGTATGGTACACTTTTTAGAAAAATATGTAACAAAAATGTTTTTATTGAAGATATTGTAAACACTGATTAGGATACTAATTTACTGGTTTCAAGTACCGTTTGCTACCGACACGGGTAGAGTCGATGCGTCAGTAATATCTTCATTTTCGCCTTCATTTTTATCCTTGTTTGTTAAAAAATGACGGATAATCTCACATTTTGCCGTTCCGCAATCACAGGGTATTGGATGAGGTTCGTCGTCATCTAAGATATTTAATTCTATGCTGTACGAACGAGATGCACTACTTCCCTTGTCCAATTTTAGTTCCCATCCTATGTAAACAGTAAATGAATAAATTGTTAACGCATTTACAATTTACAAACCATGCATAAAACTCCTTCTTTTCAGTCTTTCAGCACTGTGTGTAAATATACATACTATAAGAAAACTCCAGCGGGATAGCCAACACTAGGAATTGGCCAGGTTTAGCCAAAATATTCCACTAAATCATTTATTGGTTTGATTCGTGAAATCTTACTAAGGTCACAACTGGCTAGTGCTAGTACTGGCTACATCACTGGAAATCTCTGTAGAATCAATCAAAGAAAAATATTATGAATAAATAAAAATGTGTATGCTCACCCAATATATCTCCCTCTTCTACATTTCCTTCTGAGGGCAGAAGGACAACTGTCTGTTTCCAATGGGTTTCTTCGTCCCAGGGAGCAGTAGATAACTCAATTGGTTCAAAATCTATTGGTTTAAAGAAAAAACACAAAACCCCAATGAGAATATGATTAGTAAACTGGTTATAATGTAAAATAATGTATAATGTAATGTAAAAGTCAGTCTTTGTGAAGTACAATTTACGTGTACTTTGTTAACGTTTATCTCGAATTTCAATTAAAATATTGTTTTGCCTTCGTTCTCGGCGGAATCAGGGGAAGGAAAGGCCACGGTGAACCATAAACCGACTCCATGGACTTGTCCATCTTTTTCTATACTAAAAAATCTACGATCAGTCAGGGTCTGAAGTTCTTCACTCTTTATGCTCTGCAAGTCGAAATTCCATAGCAGTTGTGGGTCTGAAAGTAAACCTTCTGTCGGTATCTATAATTTGCAATAAAGTTTTATGTCAAGTGTGTATTTATGAGAATGTGCAATGTGCATACAGTGTAAAAGTGTGCATATTTATATAATGATGTGTAGACACGTACAAGATCAACTTCTGGTTTGGTTTGTTTAAAGGCTAGCTGAAGAAGGGGGCTCATGTCAAACTCATATTTTGGCTGTGTCCAATAAAGTCGACGGCTTTTCCAAAGGGAAGGAATAGAACAAGGAGCTGCATAAATTGATGCACGATTAGGAAACATGAGACCATCCTCTTTCAAGTACTTGTCCCTTGCAAAAAGAACAGAGTCAAGCATCGATTCGTGTAAAAGGTAAAACCCCATCCACTCGGACACAATAATGTCAACTTTAAGGTCACCGAGATCTACTTCCTCAACTTTCCCATAAACTACCTTCAAGTGTAAACATGGAACAAAAGAAACATAATATTATGTCATATAAAATATAATTAGAAAACACGCAATTGGCAATTTTTTAAATATAAATTATGATTTACACCTGATATATTTGGCTTTAACAACCATTCATATTTTACATTGGATGACTTATACATAAATAATACTCACTTGAATTGTTTCCGATGTGAAATTATTCGCTTCAAAAATTTCACTCAAATAATTAGCCAAAGCTGAAGCCTCAACACTATAAACTTTTTTGGCCCCTGCCTTGGCACAAAATAAACTAAGGATTCCTACAAATTAATGACACAGTGAGAAACTTTAATACCTTTACGATTAATGTAACGAGCATGTAATTGAATTTTACGTTTTTATATGGTTATGTATATGATAATTATTCTGTTTCATGTTTAGTACCGGTCCCAGCACCAACGTCCATAACTACTTTATCTTTGAATAATCCCGAGTTGACAATCGCTTCCCTGTAAGAATTTGTTCTTGGCTCATCTTCAAGCATTAGTCGATGTACCTATGAAGTGACAATAGCAATTATTTCTACTCCGTATTTAACTCTAATCGTTAAAGTATCCAAAAAATAAAATAAACTAAAAAGTATACACTGTGTACTGTGTGCATACCTCGAGACATTCGTAGCTTTGAAAATAGTCGCTTTGCATTGCTGTGTTTCACACTCAGGTTTTGAGTGACTCAACTACGGTAAAAGGGTAAAAACAAAAGGTCTACTTGTGTGTCTGTGACCTATCCCTTGATGGAAAAAAATTATAGTGAAAAGGGCCTCCGTCCAAGATATTTTTCTTATAAAAAATCAACAGAAGAAGGCACTTATGCGGTGAATTTTTGATTTCCTCAACTTCTCTCTCACATGTGTTTAAAGTTTTTTGTGTATTCGCGTATTCGCTGTTGAAGGAGGATCTAAGCAGATTGCAGATACACCCATTATACATGATAGAGTATGTGTATAACTATTGTGTATATCGTTAAAGTAGCTATAATATAATATAAAAGTCATCGTCACGTACAAACAAATAGATAATAGATAGTTAGATAGGTTACATACATACTAAAAGTTAAATACAATCAAATTATTTATTTATTGTATTATTTATGTGTGTGTGTATTGTGTATGTGTGAGTTCGAGGGTAAGTCATCTCTCTCTTTCTCTTTCTGATTTCTGATATCATTTCTCAATTCTCAATTTGAGAATTAGTAATTCTAAGGTGAGTATGCGATACTTACGATTTACGATAGGAATACGACAGTTATTTCGTGTGACGTTTTAATAGTATGTCCCATTCAATCTAATCATATACTTCATAAAAGTACTTTAGAAACTACCACTTTAGTTCATTTAAAGAATTTAAACTACAATTATAGATATTATAAAAAGACTCCGTAGTTTTAATTAGATTTCAGCTGTGTATGGTGTACTTTACTCTTTACTGTGATTGCGTTATAATTGTGTTAAATACACGATCCTGTATTTGTTCATTTCATTTTTATACATTTTTATAATATTCCCATTTCTCAATTCCCAGTTTTAGCTATTTACGGCTAAAAAAATGCAATATATAAAAAAATATAAATAATATCTACATTCGCGAGTCTAATATCTAATAGTCTATTAAGTAATAAGCAAATACAAAGTACATGTGTGTGATGATAATTGATAATCCATTTTAGTCTTTTATAGTTCGTATATTAATAGTATTAGTAATAATAATACAAAATATATAGCATTACTTTTGATATATTCTATAATTGTATAACTTTCGTCACTTCGTCAATCAGCAGTCATTAATGTAATTTATTTTAATCATGTGACACGTAGAGGTACTTAGTGATTTACTAGTAAAGTGTATATAAAGTTACTTAATTAGTAATTGCGTCTACTCAGTTTTCTATGCATCTATATGCTAGTTTTTAGAATTTAGGAATTCAAAAATATAGTACGCATACTTTAAGACTTTCCTACACAATTAAGTAAAAACTAGTATTCAGTGATTAGAGGATTTCTAAATAAATGTGTACATCTATATGTGCAGGATATTTTCTAGTCAAATCCATGTTTACGAAGTCACTAAACACGTACATAGTTAAAAGTAAACGCTGAAAGTTTGAAAGCATCATACACCATACTTTTATACTTTTTCAGTAACATTAAATAAATAGTCGTCACTATTTCACTTTACCTCTATACCCTAATCTGAAAACTTCAAAGTCTTAAGTGTTCTTTGTAGTGGTAGTTATATAAATGTATAAAATTCATGATCGTATATTAGATAAAATAGATAACTATTTTGATGTAGTTTTTCCCTGTGTATTTTTTTTTTGTGAACCGTATTTAATGATAATGTGTTTTATTTATTTGTGAATTCATTGTGATATAGAAGTCCATCGTCCTTACAATTGTTAACAAGGAGCATTAATTGTCAATTTCGGGGGGAAGAAGAGGAAGAAATATATAATTCGTCAGTTTAAGTACAGTTTAAGTGTACATATTGTATTTAAATAATTAAAGCAGTTTCCCTCTTGCCGTTCAAATTAATTGGAAATAGATACTAAATACTAAATCAAAACTTTGTGCAAGTGTGTGAACGGGTTAAAATACTGCATATTATGTGAAAAATCAATGATGGCTGGTGCGAAAATTTTAGGCTATCAACCTAATCGTAATGCACAAAACGTAAGTATAGTTCTTTCATTATTTATTTAGTGATTATATTTAATGTATTTGATTGATCGCATCAAATACAGTGCAGTTTGCAGTTGTTATGATTTTGATGCAATTGCAACATTTCGCAATACATATTTGAAGGGGTGTATTTATGCAAACAATTCGTGTCTGTGTTGTTGAATGCCAATTACATTCTGTTTTTAAATAATAAAGAATCATGCAATTTTATGACCATGCTTGTTTACTTATCTATAATATGTATAATAACAATAATATGTATTTTTTATTTTCTGTTGATGCAGGGTGAAGAAGTTGCAAAGATAATTAGGCTTAAAATAATTGGAGGTCATGGGCTAGCGAGAAAAGACATTTTTGGTGCTTCGGACCCCTACGTCCGAATTGATTTAAGTAAAAATCAAAATGACGAAGCAATAGACTCAGTACTTACAAAAACTAAAAAAAGGGTAAAAAATTTTGTTTCTTATTACACATTTTACATAGTGACTACTTTCTCAGTAATGAGTCGCAGTAGAACAATACAGATTTGTGGTTTCTTTAAACAACTCTTTTATAGCGCATTAATTCATTATATTTTATTATTATCTTTTAAACAGACTCTCAATCCGTTATGGGAAGAGGAATTTATATTTCGTGTCCTTCCATCTGAACACAAAGTACGGGTTTGCTCTACAATTCTTTCTACTACATATTATTGAAAAGTATTTTGTTGAGTAACAATCAGTCAAAAAAAGTGCTGCTGTGTACTTTTGGCATTTTATGGGTTGTAATTTGTAATCTTGTAATTAGTGACAATCATTATTATTATTGTGGTCAAAATCTCTAAACTTTATCTGTTTTCTTCTCGTTTTTAGCTGGTGATGCAGGTTTTTGACGAAAACAGACTAACTAGGTATTGTAAAATTTATGTACATATTGTGCATGCTATTATTGTGTTTACATGCGATTATGCTTTTTTGTCTTCATATACATAAAAGAGTACTTGTGTAGGTGAAACATGTGTGCAGTTCAAGTTCATCGCATTGATTGATTCAGCCATTCCTTAATTGGAAAGAAAGGCATAATATTATGAGAAACTGTATAACTTTGTTATGACGTAGGCATGATGAATCATGATTTAGTGACGTTTTCACCCTGTTTTTTTCTTAATGCGTCAAAGCCTAAACATTATACCAAGGCTCAACATACCGTTGGACGTATATACGTCATTAAACTATAATATTGAACTTGAATCATAGACACCATTTAATGGTCAGAAATTTTTCCCAAAACATATTATAGTGTATTAAATTTAATTATTTTTATGTTTCTTGTTTAGGGATGATTTCTTGGGAATGGTAGAACTTCCTTTGAATTCCCTTCCAAAAGAGACAGAAGGAAGAGTGATTCCACCAAAGAAACATAACCTTCAACCTCGAAGTGCCAGATCTAAAGTCAAAGGTAATATATTTAATCAATTCAGTATGTGGTATGTGTATGTAAATTGTAAGTATGTAGTTCATTTTGTTGCCTCTGGTTTGTGTCTCACATACACGCGACGCATGGTGCTAAACTTAATCGTTTTTATTTTGTTCCATGTGTTTACAGGTTATCTTAGTATTTACGCGGCCTTCATTCCTAATCCTTCAGAAAATTCTACTCCAGAGAATTCTGCTTCAAATCATAACGGAACTTCAGAGCCAGAGTCTGTTGATGCTGTTGCTACAACACTGGAAGCGACTAGTGTTAGTGACAGTAGTGATGAAAATTGGGAAATAATTTCAGCTGAACCAAGAAGTTCTGCTGCTCCTGGTGCTGTGGGAGGTGTTGAAGATCCCGCTCAAGTATTTCACAATAGTAATGCTGAAGTACAGAGCCCACTTCCTCCAGGTTAGAAAACACGTAGATATAATATATCTTTATTCTTTATGTTTTAAATATATTACTCCTGTAAATACGAAGGGATGGCATGAATCCAATTCAATTCAGTTTTAATTTATGGATGTGAATGTTGTCTGACTCTACTATTTTTAGGCTGGGAAGAACGACAAGATGCTAATGGCAGAACTTACTACTGTAATCACAACACTAAGACAACACAGTGGGAACGGCCAACGCCTGGCGAAGCTCCTTTGGAGGCAGCAACTCGGACAGCGGCTACTGCTGCTAGCGAAATGAATGAAATGGGTCGACGTTTCCATATTTCGGTTGATGAAGATGTAGTCAGCACTTCTGTAAGTTTTTATGTATTTTGTGTTAGTGTAACACTGAAATTAAAAAGTTGTTTAGATTTCATACATTATACATGTGTAATTTCTTTTGTCTTTTTTAGAGTCAAAATGACTCTCCACAGAATGAAAATAGCTCTACTAGTACTAGTAATTCAAGAAGGAATTCTGATATGGTTTGTGAAAAATAAAACTAGTCTTTTGTTTATAGTAAAAAATGAGTGTGTATGATGTATTATGTATAATGAATATTAATATAAATGTATGTATTTCATTTATTTTTTAGTGTTTGGGTGCAGATGATCTGCCTCCCGGTTGGTCAGCTCAAAAAGCTCCGAATGGTAGAATATTCTTTATCGATCACAACAATAAGACAACAACATGGATTGACCCAAGAAACGGTCGTCCCTCAGCTACGCAAGCAGCTGTTGGTCCACAGAAAGCTCAGAGACCCAAGCATGATGATTTGGCTCTACCTTTACCAAACGGCTGGGAAGAAAGACTTCATACTGACGGCAGAATATTCTTCATTGACCATAATACACGGACCACACAATGGGAGGACCCCAGACTTTCAAATCCAAAGATTGCAGGACAAGCGATTCCATATTCGCGTGATTATAAAAGGAAATACGAATATTTCAAAACCCAACTTAAACGTCCAGTAAGTCTTGTATACCATACTCAAAGTCAATAATTTGGTGTGTCCCACACAAAACACGAATAACTCGAATCTCAAAATGTTTGCATATTTTCTTTTCTTTCTACTTGTAGACATGCGTGCCTAATAAGGTAAGGTAATATTTAATTAATTCAGTATTGAGTATTGAGAAACTACATGGAAAATACACAACATGTAAATATGAAGAGTGAGCTAGCGGGCTCGAATATCAATGACTAGCATAAAGTAAATATGTAATAGTGTAGTAGTATGTAATATATAATATTCTGATGTAATGCTTTATATGAGTATTATAATATTTTAATGCTTAACGGTTTAAAAGAGATATAACATATTTCTTTTAACATAATCAGTTGGAGGTGAAAGTCAGAAGGTCAAATCTTCTTGAGGATTCCTATCGAATTATTTCTGCTGTATCTAGACCAGAACTTTTAAAAACTAAACTGTGGATAGAATTTGATGGAGAGCCTGGATTAGACTATGGTAAGTTAGTACTAATAGTGGGATTAGTGTAACTTTTCATTGAAGTACGTACGAACCAGTATTAATTGGGGACGAAACTAATGTTCTTTTTTTTATATCGTTTTAGGTGGACTGACAAGAGAATGGTTTTTCTATCTATCAAAAGAAATGTTTAATCCTTATTATGGTCTTTTTGAATATTCTGCAATGTACGTTTTAAATCAAATGTTTCATTCATGTTTATTATGTACATATTATATTTAATACTCAACTACTTGAACAAAAACCAAAAACCATGTGAGAATCTTAAAATATTGGTTTTAAAATATTTTTAGGGACAACTATACATTACAAATTAACCCCTCATCGGATCGGTGTCATGAAGAGCAACTGAATTTAAGTTATTTTAAATTTATCGGAAGGGTTGCTGGCATGGCCGTATTCCATGGTAAACTCCTTGTAAGTTGAACAACTTTTCCTTGATTTTTTATTTTAATTTCATTTGAATGATGTATTACTTAGAGTCATGTTAATATTCTACACTTTTTATTACTTTTATCCGTTCTACCGAAATCACATTTTCACATGATAAAACTGATCTTTTTTGTGTCACTCTAGGATGCATTTTTCATCCGCCCGTTTTACAAAATGATGCTGGAAAAACCCATCGAACTTGAAGACATGGAAAGTGTTGATTCCGAGTATCACAAGTCTTTACTCTGGATTCGTGAAAATGACCCAACTGAATTAGACCTGACATTTTGTGTGGACGAAGATGTCTTTGGTGAAACTAAACAAGTTGACCTGAAGCCAAACGGGGCTCAGATTCCAGTAACAAATGAAAATAAATTTGACTATTGTCGACTTGTGATCGAATGGCGGTTTGTGTCAAGAATTAAAAAACAAATGAATTCATTTTTGGAGGGATTCAATGAAGTAATTCCATTGTCGCTGTTAAAAATATTTGATGAGGTATTTGAATTTGTTTTTCCATATCCTATTTTACTTTATTAGTATTAAGTAATGCACTAGTAACAAACAAGACTTACAGAATAAAAATATCTTAGAATTCTTTAATGTTTCTTCATTGTAAAATAGACTAAATCAAAATTGTAAGGAAACTTTAAAATCCTACCATATTATTCAATTAATTATCTACCATGTTTATATTTTGTATGTATACAGAATGAATTGGAGTTGCTTATGTGTGGTATACAAAATATTGACGTCAAGGATTGGAAGAATAATACGATTTACAAAGGTGAATATCACCCCAACAATATTGTGATACAGTGGTTCTGGCGTGTAAGTGGATATTCTTGACTTTTTACATAAACATATTATTGCACATTTTTAAATCAAAGTAATGTACCTAAGTACTTGTGCTCTAAAAAATATTTTTATTTATGTGAATTTGTATTTTTTTTTGAAAGGTTGTGCTATCTTTTAATAACGAGATGAGAGCTCGTTTGCTGCAGTTTGTGACTGGAACTTCTAGAGTACCCATGAATGGCTTTAAAGTAATATTATTTGTTAATTATTCTATAATATCGTTACACACATCTGAAAATTATTTTGTAGAGTATCTTCTATACATGATGTTATGTTAATCATAAATCTGTGATATATTATTCTTTTTAAAGGAACTGTACGGCTCGAATGGACCTCAACTTTTTACTATAGAGAAATGGGGAACTCCGGATAATTATCCTAGAGCTCATACGTGGTAAATAATCCCTTTTGAATACCGTTGTCTTTTGATTTTTTCATGTCAACTTGGAATAATTTGTATGTGAGATTTATAACATTACGTTTAATCTCATCCACCCATTTAATAATATGTAATAATATGTTACATTAGAATTGAGTATTAATGCAATTTTCTCTTGCTGTGGTTTTAGTTTTAACAGGCTGGACTTACCTCCTTATGAGTCTTATCAGCAGTTGAAGGACAAACTGATCAAGGCCATAGAAGGAAGCCAAGGTTTTGCTGGAGTAGATTAAAGACGGAAAGAGTTAAAAACGGCGAGTAAATAAATACAGTCTGTCGCTTAGAGAAAGCTGTTATAAAATATGTTGTATTATATATATACATTATATACTTTCGGCCGCCATTCATAGAAAAAACCTATCGTTTTGAATTTGGAGTTCTTTAAATTACAATATATACCTGTATTATATATATATATAGAAAATATATAATTATTGAGTATGTATGTATGTATATCAAAATAAAATTTATAACAGGAAGAAGCTCATCCCGCTCTCGTTTCCCATTCCATTCCAACTTTAACTATATAACTTTAAGGATGAAATATCTGTAATATTATCTATATAAATTATGATATGTGTATATATGCGATATTTTAAATGAATATTATGATCAAATGATCATGTGTATTTATTATGATAATAATATTTGTTATAATAATATATATTACGACGATATATTTTACTGTGAAAACGAAGGAAAGATACCTCTCCCTCGCCCAAATTGTATTACTTTAATAATTATTTATTACTATTTACATCATATATATATTATACATGCTATACCTACACCACAATCAAACTTAAAAAACAGAAAGTATAACATTATTATGTAATAACTTTTACCACAATCAAAAACTCAAAAACAACATTATATATTATAATTATGTTATTGTTCTATTACATTACATTATACATACAGTACATCATATTATTATATATTCTACATTTCTCATCATGATTCTCGTTTTTTCAGGTATACCTACATATACATACACAATAATACGAATAATGATAATAATAACAATGATAATACTACACGAGCATAGAAGTAAACATACAATATATATACGAATATATATACAATACAATACATGTTTTACATCATAAAGTATAACAACATTGAACTATTGTTATTACGATTATTATTATTATTATTGGTTATTATTAATTGTTAATGAGGATGAAGATGACGGAGAGAAAACACCACATTATAATAATATAATATATAAGTATATTGTATCTATGTACGACGTTTAGTCTTTTTGACGCCTTATCTACATGTTAAAGAAGCACCCTCGGTCTTTAAGTACATTACCTACATGCATCATACATTACATTTTATATTTAGAAACCGAATAATGAAAAACTAAATATAAAAAACAAAAATAAACATTTTATCCAAACGCTTATATAAACCAAAAAGAAAAAAAATACAAACTAATGTTGATGACTACCAGCGAACATTTATTAGATAGCATTTATCATATACCTATACATACTTATTGTGTTGCATCTGTTTCTTAAGCAAAATTCACTAATTGTGATTATATTATAGTACACTGGTTTTTTCTTGTGATAAAATATGTTTACATATTATATAGTATCTACTATCTACTCAATTTTTATACGGAGGAAGATAGACAAAAAGAGGACGTATATTTTATCAAAAGGGGAAGTAGGTATTTACCTATACATAGATACATACTGCAATATTATGTATTATGTACATTGGTGAAATAATAGTCGTGAAAGCTTTTTAGTATTTACTGTTTACTCCTCGTCCTTCGTCTCGTCTCGCAAATAATGTATTTTATGGATTTGGTTTACACGGACGTTGAATAAAAATGAGTGTATAATGTAATAAGTATTGTATAAAAGAGAAAGCAAAAAAAAAGGCTCGCGTCGGACCTTTTCATCTTGTCTATGTACATATGTATACAATACAATGTTTTCAATATGGAACAGCGAGATCGAGACGCAGCATCTTTCTCTCTCTCTCTCTCTCTCTCTGTCTCTCCTGATTTCCCTCCTTCATTCGTTCGCTCTCTCTTGCTTAGTTTCTCCTTTTCAAGTACAAATAATACACACACATACACACAGAATTTCAAATATCCCTACAAGTTGCGATGTGATAGAAAGTGAAAGGCAGTTGGAGAGGAACAGAGAGAGAAAGTGCATCTTCTGCAGCCAAAAACCAGCACACTCAACATCCATACATATTATACATTATACATACATTGTATTTTGTATACATACTGACTACATAGCCTTATTTCACTACACACAATATTATGTGTATATAGTGTATCGAGATAGATAGATAGACAGACAGGCACGGGCTTAGAGATAAAGAGCCCAGTCAAAGTTTTGAACTAGAAGAAACATCTTCATGCTTCTTCGTCGTCCACTATTTACTCTACTCTTCCTCTCCTTCCTCGTCTTCTTCTTCTTCTTCGACTTCTGAACTTGTCCTTCCTTTGGCTTGACATTGTATTAGAACTGAAGAGTAGAAAAAAGGGCGAACTTCATATCAATATCCGTAATATTATATTTTAATTTATATAATCGTCCAATGTCATTGTCATCCTCATCATTCGCAGTCCTCAGCTCAATAATACACTAATTATTGTAGGCCCTCATTTTTATTTAATACGTAATAGTTATATGTAGACCGTATACACTATACACATATACATAGCAAAGTTATTGCTAAGCAGTAAACAACAGTACATATGGGATATAATCGTGGAGTAGGAACTCTGAGCTTTTTTCTGAGACTTGTACTTCTTTTCTTCGTCCTATCCATATCCATTGTGCTGGATCACAATCACAATCACAACAACGGTCATGTTATTATCTAAGGCAAAATTGGGAAATGTCATTTCGGTCATCTCGTCTCCCGGAGCTCATGCTCCCCTTCATCACCCCGTCGTCAACAGCTTCACCAACGACATTCTTCACTCAAGTCACCCAAACTCGCCCGAGTCCTCCTCGAGTAATCACCTGTCGACAGTGTACCCCTATATAACTCTACCACCTCCCAAAGGCCATCACCACCACCATCATCATCACCTGCACAACCACCACCATCATCGTCCTGGGACGACCAGGACTAGATCCAGTGGCTCCAGACAATGGCCCAAGAAACAGTTTTACCAGAGGAAGTTCTTCTTTTTCCTCTTGGGTCTATTCATCGGCGTTCTTGGTGTGGTTCTCTGGAGCTGTGCCTCCAATCTCTTCTCAGACAATGGACCCTTACTCATGATGACAACGGCGACGACAACCACAAAATCCAAAGGTCCCGGCTCCCCATCTTCAAGTCTCATGAAGCGACGAGGGGGAGAAAGTGACAGCGAGTGTAAGTCACCAATGTGTATGCAGGCCGCGGGGAGGATTCTTAGCAGGATAAAAGGCGATGCGGATCCATGCTCAGACTTTTATCAAGTAAGATTGTCCAAGATGGTTTTTTCCAATTATGTTTAAGTACCTATGTTGTATTATTTTTTTTTTTAACTTGGCTGAATGTGTAATTATTTTTTAGTTTGCATGTGGACGGTTCCTGGAAAAAAACGAAGTTCCTGATGACAGTTTTCAACGATCTACGCTGCAGGAAATGATGGAGTCGATTCTTGTTGACATCAAAAGTAAAAACGAGATAAAAATATATACTCTATGATATACACCATATACAAGTTTAATTTATCTGCCTTGTCGGATTTTACATATTATTATTTCTTTTTCATCATAAACCCATAGAGCTGATCGAAGGTTCAACGGAAACGGGGTCCATCGCAGTTGAAAAGGCAAAACAACTGTACAACTCCTGTAAGCTTCTTTTCATGATTTCATGTTTAGTTATACTTTTTTAACTTTTAAGCTCACGTAATATGGTAAAAATTATCATGTTTAC
>JAQIVE010001145.1:0-27363 GCA_034698285.1 Sminthurinus bimaculatus
CAGATTTTTCGGCCCAGTCGATTAGAAGCTCATTTTTGTACCGTATTTACGGTATGTGTATCCCAGACCCCAAACCTTGGGTATTTTTTTGGGGTTATCAACGGTAAAATTTTTACAAGTTTTTCGTACGTTGTGCTTTATCTACTTCTTTAAAAGGATTTTAACGGTAAACCATGTAAAAATTTTACCGTTAATAACCCAAATAAAAATACCCAAGGTTTGGGGTCTGGGATACACATACCATAAATACGGTACAAAAAATGAGCTTCTAAACGAATGGGCCGAAAAACCTGAAAAAAAATTAAAATTGATCTTGATACCAGCTCGAACCAAAGGAAACAATCTCAAGAAGAAAACTCGCATCCTAAAACTTTATCTTTACAAGTATTTAAATTACATACATGCGTAAAATTAGGGATTTGTGTGCTTCTTATCAGAATCGGATTATCTCATGACATGAAAATTCCATCAAGAAGGGCAGAAGTAAAACACCATAAGTAAAAATAGTATGTAGTCTGCTCTTATAATTATAACACTCCATTTTTATTGCGTGTGATATCGTAAGACTACGATGATTGGCTACTAAACATGTAAAAGTTACAATATTATACATGACAATATTCAAGAGATCTAATGCATATTATTTAACTTATTCACTTAAAATTTAAAACCTTGTGCTTCGTACGAAAGTAAATACTTTGTATACTTGCTACTGGTATATGATATACCGTATATCGTGAGCTACAAATAATAACGTCTAAAACTGTAATTGATAATGCGAGAAGAACGAAGAAGCAAAAGTCTTGTAATAAATAACAAATAATACATTCTAATAAGCAACAATCGATAATCATCGTACATCATGAGGATGGCGTCGGAAACGAAATAGCAAAATCATTTGTTGTTTCTTTTTCAAAAACCAATTTACGTAAGTACATTCACATTGCATAAGTACGTAGTAGGTATAATAATATCATTAACTATGTCGTTTTATAACTAGATTACCCATATATTACCTATCCCATATGTTATATGTATTGGTATTCTATGTAGTGTTTTATAGCTAAGAAAATATCCGACAGAGATCAAAAATCAAAAAGTTTTGTGCTCTGCACTGTCCGTTTTCGTCCGAACATCGAAGATAGACAACAAAGAAAAAATAAAACAATAGCAATAAATAAAACATTCGGATATTTTGCTTTCGTGCTTTTGACATCCTATATCCGATAGTAAAAATTAATAAAAATCTATAATGGTGGTAAAAAATCTAAAATATGGGTACATATTATAAACATTAGTTATTTCTCCATACAGTCACCATACAGTTAATTAAGTAGGTAACAAAGTATCCGAAAAATACGAGGTGCTTTCTCCAAAGTTGAGTAAAACTGATCAGTGCCCAACAGTTAGGTTGCCAACTTGAATGGAGTCCAAAATTGACATAATATCTACAAAAACGGAAGGAATTTTAGCAGTTAGTTCATTGTATTTATATTGTATGCAAAGTTCATTTTTAAGAACTTAGCAAACAAACTACAAATTAATTTATAATGGATTGTAATACTATAAAACTCGGTAACTTTAAATAACTTACAAACTTTATCTTCTAGCATACATGTTTCATCAAATCCAACGCTTAGTTTACATTCTGGTGTTAAAATTCCATTCCTGAGGAGACTTAAGGTGGACAAACGAGGACTTTCTCCAATCTTGGATGTGGACCAACCTCTCCCGGCAAAAATTATTTTCAGCAGCTTCAATTCTAAAATTTCCATAATATTTTTTAATTTTAAAAATACACATTTGTATAATTATAATCAAAATTGCATTGTTTTCTTAATAGTTTAAGCCTTACCTTTCATTTTATTAACTGGAGTTAAAGTCAAATCAGTTGAATCAGTAGATGAATCGGCAAAAAGTTGATCCAAGGCTGTATTTAAAGCTTGAGAAGATGCGAGACTATCCGCCTCAATCTTGAGCTGAATCTCCAACTTCAATTCCTCCAGCTCCGGCCACTGGCTGTAAATCTTGGGGAGAATTTCCAAGAGCCTTGGCATCTGACCTTTTAAACTGAGACTCTTGATATTTTTGAACAACATTCCAAATTCTTGAACACATGGGACGGGAATCGAGTTCATGAGCTGCAGACTGCTAACTTTTGTGAATGAGTGCCAACCCACCGGAAATACAGTCCGGAAAATAGTAAGTGCATCCTTCTTCAAACTCTTCACCTCATGGATGTTGTCCCAGTCCCGGGGGAAGTTCAGAATAACCTTGGCCACATTTGGAAAAATTCTACAAAGGTTCGTTCCCTGTGGATAGATAGGGATGTAGCGCAAGGGTAAAAGCCATAAGTTGAACTGCACAGTATCAGCCTTGTCCATGGAAGGTAGTTTAAAGTTTAGGTAGCGAGGAATTGGCTCAAGGGTCAACTTCTTCAAGGTCGTTCGAAGAGACTCCAGCAGTTGCTCCTGAGTGCTCCAATCGATAGTATCCGTTTTAATCTGGTCATTGGACTGATGGAGGTAAACTGGAGTTGTGAGTTCCTCCAGTTCTCGAAGGAAGAAGTCGTGTATCATCATGTGATTGACATCTTGATAAAAGGTCTTGGCCGAGTTGTTGTAGTGACTGGAGGAAAAGTCGACAGACTTCAGCTGACTAAACCGATCTGTTTTCTCAATCAAATGGACGTCCTTTAAGGGAAGGCCGTAGATATTTTCCAACTTGGGAGTTATCGACTTGTTCAAAATGTGGTGGACAAACTCCTCGGACAACTGAAAAGCGGTGTTTACGAATCGGAGAGTCTTCAACTTTTTCAAAGGTTCAAGAGCTTCAGACTTGTCTTGAGATTCAGTAGTAAATGCCTCAGGTGCATTATATATTTGCTCATCGTTCAGCGATAAATACTCTAGACGAGGAAGACGCTGATTGATTAACGGTAGTACCTCCGATTCAAGAACAGCAAAGTTGGATCCATCAACAAGTTTTCCTCCGATTGACAAGTGGGTGACTGCTGATCCATTTAGGTCAAGAGGCGAGAGAGCATCCCATAAAATAGGAAAGTAGAAGTAGTCCAGATCTCGAATGTCTAGCCAAATTATGGCAGGCGGAGTAGGAGGTGAGCTTGAAGTTGAAGCTCGGCCAAGTAGTCGCTCTTTCAGTTCGGACAGGGAGAGTTGTACAGTTTCAGGGTCCTCAAGTCCGATTCTCTGGGTAATAGCAAGCTTCTGACTTCCCTCTTTGTTGTTGCCATCGCTGTGAAGCCGGATAAAGTATTTTGTCTTCTTTGAGTTGACCTTTCCCCACCAAAAGTCTCGGGCTAGAGGACAGTTCGCCAAGGGGCCATCGTCAGAAAAACCAAAGTTTGGTTTCTCATCAACCTTCAATATGTGTATTATCATTTATCATAATGTGTTTTTCATTCCTTTTACTATGAAATAAAATCTCGTCAAGTTTCATGAAAGTTTGATCAGAGTTGGATAGTTTGTTGAATTAGATGAGCTTATTAGAAATAATATTATTGTAGAATATGAAGTAAATGTGGATAATTTAATTTTTTGCTTTTTTCAAAAGTTTGAATACCTTTAAAGGCAATGGTTCATTAATTAAAACTTTTTCATCCACATCCAGCTCCATCGAATGATCTAAAGATGGAGATCTGCTTTTTGCTGTTGAAATTTGTCTACTCAGACTGGAGGCCGGCTGACCTTGAATAGACTTTTTCCCAGCCTTTTTCTTTTTAATTGCTCCATTTTCTTTTAATGTCTTCTTAAGCACGGGCTCCAGGGAACTATACAGCAGAGATAATAAAATTAAAATTAAGTAACGAAAGTATTTTTTAGCATGGATTTGTACAATCTCATTATATTTTTTATAATTTCGTAGTAGTTTACAAACTTTTTCCGAGCTGATGAAGATGAAGACGAAGTTGCAGGCGATGGAGAAAAATAACTTGATGAAGGACAAGGGGAAGGAGCAGGATGATGTGGAGGCGAAAGAGAAGGAGGAGAGGGAGTTAAACCAGATGAAGAAAACGATGACTGTGGTGGGGTAAGTCCTAAATTCTGGGGACTAATATTGACAGATAATACTGCTGTGGAAGCTGGACTCTGCATCATAGATTCGGAGACTGAACCTCCGGTTTCACCAGAAACCACTGCCTCTTTTTTGATCTATATGTTAAAATATAATACGACAAAAAATGCAAAGCATCATGAATCATTAGTTTTGACTATTATTTTACCCGATTTAAGATGATAAAGAGACATTAACTAATGAGTAGTGTGCAACTATGTAGTATGTATTTGAATTTCAGACTATTATTCAAAGGTGACAAACTTACGGAAGATTTAGGAATGATGCTTTCTCTTGCTGGAGAATTATATTGTTCGTGTGTAACAATAACATCATCTTCTGCAGCGGTGTTCTCGAAAATGATTGTCTGTCCCTTAATTTGGACACCTGAGTGTGAGCTGGATAAGTGCTTTTGGTGTACCGCTTCTCCAATCTACAATAAATAAAAAGTAAAGAATAATGTAGATATAATCCTCATATTAGATACTTTAATGCATATAGGTATCTATGATAATAAATAATAAACTAGATTGAATGCTGATGTCAAATGAACTTGTGTTTTTTGTTTTGCAAAAAGAAAACAAAAGCAAGGGTACACTGAAGACTTTGTAATAAAAACTTCTGACTTGTAGTCTCTTTATATTTTGTAATTTGTAAGTGGAGGTGAATTATTTTCCACAAAATGTTAAGGTTCATACTTTGTCTAACCTAGTATACAAAATGATATTTTTTAATCAACTTACACTGTTAATGAAGAAAGTTGAATCTGTATTTGGATCAGTGGCGATAAAAGTCTGGTATGATTTACAGAGCGTGCGGGTCTCTTTCTGTTAGGATTTAAAAAAAAGTTAAAACATGGAAGTCAAATGCAAGAGTCAAATAATTAATAATGTTTCATTATTTCATATATAATCTAATCACATGAAATAAAAAACAATTTGGATTTACTATCAAAGTATAAACGTCGTAAACCTTGAATGATAAATATGTCTATTATTCAATTATTTAACACACTACATAATATTGAAGCTTTTACCAATGCCTGGGTGTCGTTAAAGCTACTAAACTTCCGTAGTGACTTGCTCACCTGTAAAGAGAATGAAAGAACCAAATTAGTACACAAAAACGTATCTGATATCTCATTTGTCATTATGAAATTATGTCGGCGTTTAAAGACAGGTTATTTTTTATTTTTATGAACGTGTGTAAAACTTTTCTGACAATGTAAAATGCAAAATAAAAAATAATATGCTATAATGCTATATCTATTATGTGAGTATCGAGTAAACTTGCAGCGTTCATGAAGACAGATTCAATCGAAGGCGTTGTTTTCTTGGGATTGACCTTTTTAGCTTCTTGATAAGCATTATACAAGTCCCGAATGTGTTCCTACGGGAAAAGCACAATAACAAAAAATAAAATTCATTTATAATTTATATCATAGGTCATAGGTATCATATTATTATGTACTAATAATTACTGCTATAAGTACTACATTTCAACATACTATTACACACATAAAAGTATGCGGGGTACAAATACTTATGGTCTTACTTCATACTTAATTATAATTTAGGTCCGTTTAATACTGTTGTCATGGACAACGAAATACACCAATGGTTTTGAGAACAATACTTTTATGACTTATAACTTAAATATAACTTACTTCAAGTCGAATTGCATCTTTCTGACGAACTGCCGAAGCGGAAGAACTGGACGACGACTCCGCCATTGTCAAATATGAAGGGACAACAATCGTCCGTAGATCCGTAGATAAATAGCAAAGGTTAAAGACTATTAAAACGAAGTATGTAAAACTGTAGAAGCAAACAATGTACAATGTATAAAAGATAAAAGATGGATGATGTAATGATGTAAGAAGACTAGTTTTATGTTTTATGTCGCAGTAGTCCTCGTTAACAAAGAAGATGCAACTAATTAAATGTTTTAAATGAATTCTTAAGGTTCACCTTTTCTTCAAAATTCAAAAACGACTATATTGACTGTTGAATATTGAACTGCACACTGCACATTCAACTGTCAACCATACAAAAAATTGAAAATTAGAAAATAAAATGACAATTAACGGATCTTAGATCTTAGAATCTTAGGCTCTTATTATGTACCTATGTGTAACTAGATTATTATTCATGTACATACTTGATTTTTTCGAAAAAATCGCCAAACGCAGAGTTTGACAGAGGGCAGACGAAAACGCCATTCCAAATTAGTGCTTAAGTATGTACTTATTTTTCTTAATTCTACTTTTAAATACTATCAAGTAATTAAGTAGGTAAATGAGTGTAATAAATTGAAGAATGGTTTAAAACTTGAAACGATGGATTAAAAATGGGGAGAAGTTTACATTTAAAAGAATAAAATTTTGTCTCATGTTTCCTCTTTAATCCTCAGTGCATTAAAATTATCATTTCAGTACTCTAGAGACTCCTCATGACTCATGACTATGCGATTTTTAAAAAAATCAATTTATTTAACTGTATAATAATTTATGCTGCATATTTTTTTAACAGATGTTAGAAGATCATAAAAATGGCAAAATGAATTACGATTTTTACAGGAGACAAATATTATATACTACAAAGTACCGATATTCATGTAACAGAATTGATGAAAGAAACCAAAAATGATTAAATTAAAGGTTTTAACGCCTTTTCCCAATAGATTCTCGTTTTCGCCCAATACGTTTTTTTATTAAATCAAAAATCATCCTTTTTCCCAATAGATTCACGTTTCTCTCCAATGAAATATCGAATTTTCCCAATATAAAAAATTACATAAATTAACCGTTTCTTCCCAATAAAGTAGTAAAAATATACAAAAGTCAAGGTTATAACATTGGGTTAAAATTAAAAAATAATCATAAGTAATCAAGTATCAGAATCATTCGTTGTCGATTGGGTGCTTTCTTGGTCTTCCTCGTTTTCTTTGCTTATACGTAGTCGGTGAATACCTTTGATTACATTATTTGTCGACTCCAGGGAATTGTTAGTGACAGCCTTGGTACAGCCTGGGGCTGTACCAACAAACCAGCCAGAGTTGATTGCTCCACTGCGTTCTCGAATACGGATCGACTCTTGGACCTTTGAATCACAAAGATATGTTGTAGCAGGCTTTGACGAAGACTTTTGGATGGTATGGACTTTAGTCTTTTAGATAGATTTCGAACAACATGTGCCCAGCATATTATTCTAGCTGTTGGGCCAAAGACTGAAGTAAAACCATGAGAAATGGCTTCTGCAGCATCGGAGACGAGGACAGAAGGACTCCATTCAGCTTTGATGTTCCTCTCAACGGCTGTTTTCAATGCCCGAAACACAAACTCATAGTCTTCTGATTTTCGCAGTCCATTTCATTCGCTAATTTCTTGATTCACAAATAGTAACTGTTGATTCACCATCAACCCCTTCTATAGTCAGTGAGCTGTAGCAGCCTTGTGATTTATATTTACAGGTATAATACATTTTGTAGCCATCACGTAAACTATTCTTACTCCTGTACTCCATAAGGGGATACTCCTTTTTCACAAAACTGAAAGACAAGAGAGGAATGAGAGAAAAAAAAGCCTCCCTTTGTCTTATCAAAAGTCGCTAAGATAAGGATTGTGATAAGAAAATTTCCATGCATTTGAATACTTTTTTTGACTTCCCAATAGAAATATTTTCTTTTTAGTTATATTGGGGGAAATCGATATTTCATTGGAACGAAACGAGAAAAAAATCGAATTAATTATTTTGAATTTATTGGGCCGAAACGAGAATCTATTGGGGTTTGGCGTGTCAGCCTTTTAATAAGATTTACCTGGCACAATAAATGTAACCAATTTACCTTGTATAAAAATAATAAAATCATACTTGTATCTCACCTCATGCACGTGTAGAACATTTGAAATTTGAGAAAAATTTTGTACTTTCAAGTTTTTTACTTGGAATTAAAGGAAAATGTTTGAGGATTGTGTTGCGCGATTCTAAATGTAAATGTACTGCAGTAACCGAGTTATTAAAATAATACGGATTTTTTTACAGCTTTTTTCAGCTATTAGAGCGAAAAAAGCAGTGAAAAATCAAAAGTTTATTTCTGATCCGAGAGTAGATCACACAAGTTTTTGTATCGCAAGTTCTTGTGTACATACAAAGTTGAGCCCCCTCTCAGATGATGAAATAAGAGTAAATTCAACAAGAGGCTCCAGGCGATTCCTGATATTTCCTGGATGTTTCATGAACTTTCCTCATCCCCTTCCTCATTATTTATGATGGCTGATCATAAGTATATATGGAGACATAAATGTATGTATAAAAATGTATGTACAGATAAAAAACAGGAAGAAACATGTTTCACATTCGTCGCAAAAAGAAAGCAAAGGCTATACTAAAGAAAAACAAAGTATGCATAAAATATATGTTCCAATGCTCTCATTCCATGCCTTTGCTTTCATTCTATATTGTTTATATCCACCACCATAACTAGATACGTTTGACTCTATGTGTACATTGTACATACAGAAAATTGCGAATACATACAAAATTTGCAAAATAATGACAGCTGTAGTTTCTCCTTTTGCTTTTCGTTGGGTTGTTTTTTCCTGTCCAACTTCTTTATGGTCGTTGAGTTTAATGTGGAGTAGAAAACGTGGTCATTAAAATCATTTTTTCTCCCCAACTCAACTTCAATTGGTGAGAAAATAAATTGATGTACATAGAAAATAAGTACTGGAAACTACGACTGGAACTACTGGAAAGCCTCAGGCCGGAAAAACAACATGCAATGTTGTGCATACATACTTATAAGGATTAAAAATCTTTAAACTATCTCTCTACAAAAAATTAAAATTAATTCTAGAAACTGTCAAATTTTCCTGGTGGATGTCATAAATACGGCCAGTGACTTGAAGTTGGAAATAAAAAAAAGTAAACAAACATAAAAAGGGAAAAGAAATGCCGATTCTCGTCCCTCCAGATTCTTCATATTAAGATACATAATATATGCTCTCATTTTATGCCTTTTCTTCTTTTGGTAAATATGAGAGGAGATGCCAAGCGACTGGAAATTAGAATCAGGCACAAGGTCTGCCTGCATTTCTGCTTGTAGATCGTAGATTGTGTCGTATATCCGTGTTTTCCCCTTGTCAACTGGCCTAACAACTTGGGATGAAGGACTGAGCCAAAGCAAGCCAGGCCAAGTCAAGCCAAGCCGAGCCAAGCCAAGCCAACGAACCATTACACTTCTTTCTTAGTTCCTTGCGCTGCTGTGAAAGGCAAAAATACTCGTAAAGTGACGATGAGCCAACCTCTTGACAGAGAAAGAGAGGTGACTCGAGAAAGGAAGAAGGATGGATGGAGTTGAGTCAGAAAGTGAAGATCCACTTGGCTCACCCACTCTATCTTCTTCCACGTCTATTACATTTTCTTCCCAGAGGACCTTCTAACCTCCCCTAAAGCAGCGCCTTCTTTCTTTCCCTTTATTTCTCGTACTCTTTCTCTTGCTTTCATCCATGCACTTCTTCATCTTTCCTTTCGCCTCCGTCTCCGTCTCCGTCTTCTTCGTCTTCATGCTCATCTTTTTCATCTTGTTCAAGTCGACGTCATCGTCGTTGTCCCTACTTTATTTCTTACCATTAAATCTGTATGCAATGTCATAATATGACACAGTATATCACATTATTTTATATGTATGTATTATGTCTCCACTTTTCCTTTATTTCTCGGCCTCTCTCCTCTTTCCTCAGTTTTTATCTCCACAGCTTGCGACTTTGACGACGACGACTTTGCTCTCGCTTTTTCTTTTCGGCCAAAAAGTCAAAGTCAAAGTCAGATGCTAAATTCTCCATCTTTTTCATGCAGTGCGTATATAGTAGTTTTTTCAATGGTTTTACTATATTTTCACACAAGTGTCGTTGTCATGCCGTAGAGCTGGAGATAATCCTAAAACTCGGAAGCTGAGAGTTTGACTTTGACTTCGAATTCATGTTGGACCTGCAGTTATATATTATTATATAGTCAGAGCTATGGCTGGAGTTGGAGTTAGAGTAGGATTTTGACTTTGCTATGGATTTAGATTTTGACTTGGACTTGAAGGAAGAGCGAGACAACCAGGAGATGAATGGAATGAAGAAATTTCAAAAGGAAGCGAAAGAAATGCTGAGAAGAGTTTTTGCTCATCTTTTTGCGTAGAGCAAATGTGCCCCATATATTTATTTATTTATTTTGGATTTTGGCATGGCTTGACATTCTCCTTTTTACGTTATTGTATTGCCGTCATTCACAATTCTTTTATGAAGTCAAGGGTCAAACTAAACCACACAAAGTCCACCTTGAATGTGTAAAATTCTGTGTTGGTGGTTAAAATTTTCCTGGGTTTAATAACCAACGTACATCCATAGAGAAGCCTTTGGGAATATGGAATTAAAAACAGAATTGAAATACCGCCTACTTCTGTTTTATTTTTAAAATGAGAAAATCCCACTACACATAAACAACCACATGGGTTAATTTTACGTGTATCTGCTCGTATAAAAAATCCGAAGGCCCGGACTGTTTCATGAAAAACAAATTGATTGATTTTAAGCGAAAATTCTATCAGCTACATATAAAAATAGCCCGTAGTACTTCAGTCCATTGATTAGAGGGCTGGTTGGTTTGTAGGTTGATTACCCACATGATCAACAGTCGTAGGAGGAAATTTCAAGCATTCCAAAATCGGAATTCTTCGCCATCATCTTTGTTACCCATTGTAGTAAATTAACTACAGTTTACAGTTCCAGTTTTAGCTTCCATATGTTAGCCCTGATTCTAGTTCTAGCCCAAATTCCAGGTTTTAGCACTCCCACAGAATAATGGATAATGGATGTAACTTTTATTAATTAGTTTTCATCCTCTAGCAGAATATTCGCGCGGTGGTGGTGAGAGAGTGGAATCTGTGATTCGCTCTATTGCTCCGATTTACGTGGTCTAGTGTTGATTGTACATTGTACACTGTACACGCTATACATATATAGCTCCATATCTACTGAGTGAAGTGCATAGAAGGTATGTACGTATCATAGAATACGTTACAGGACAATTTGATACATTGTATAATTTGTCTACACAGATATCCTTGTATGTACATTATACGTATTATGGAAAAAGCATGGTTGACATGCATGTTTTATTTACTCCCACATTATTTTACGCCAAGCTTTGTATTCAGACCTCGCGTCTCGTGTGGCAAATATGTCGGTGTTTTGTGGTTACGACTGCATGCTTGGAGAATAAGAGACTGAGGCCGAGCCATATCGCGGTCACAGTCATAGCTATAGTCATGGTCATGAATCATAGATCATGGTCACATGACACAATGAATGTCATAATTAAGTGACTATGAATGGGAGGTTTATCATCACAATTGCAATCAAAATCATCATCATCTGTTTCACCATCTTGTTCTTGTTCTTGCTCCTTCTTCTTTGTCTGTTTTCCTGAATTTACATGGTACACTTAACGGTATATGGAAAAGGAGTCACTCCATTTCTTTACTCAAAGCACAGACCCAGAAGTTGTACAAGATAAATCTCCTTAAGAGACAGCACCAGAGACCAGTAGACAGTGGCCATGTTGCAAATTAATACAAATATTTTACAGTTTTCACAGGCGAATGCTACAATACTGTTTTAACTTTATTTTGAAACATTTCTTTGGAATGTGTGTTAGAATCATGCATTATGTCTTCTGCAGAAGTTGACTATACTTTTAGTTGACATTTACAAGACGTTCATTAGGTGTGAGACTTTAAAAGTGCGTCTGTAGGTAAGTTTGAGTGAGTCAGCACAATCTTGAATTTCAAGAGCCATCGCGTCTAATTGTCACTAATGGGTTTCGGCACGCGTATTTGTATTTACATTCGCATTCTCATTCGTATTCGCATTCGTATTCATTTGCATATATGCTCTATAATTTGTAATTTAGACTGCCGCTCACCATTAGGGCGTAATGAGATTAATTTGAAATTAATCTCATCACATCACTGCGGAATTACAATTAAGACCTGTCTGTATAATTAAGTATTTGTATGTGGCTCTGGATGTTTACGTCAAGAATAATCACTGAGAATTTGAGAAAATCTTAGGCAAAATTACATTTGTGTGCTTTATTTATACATACGTATCTGCTTACGAGTTTTACTTCGAAATGGTAAATTTTGTTCCATCATTTGTTTCCATCCTATCTTTAATATCAGGCGAACGACGAATTGTAATTTAAAACTAGTGAACTAGAAAGAAAGTTATAACAATGATCAAATCCGTTTTTTGTAGCCTAGATTTCCTTACTACAGTTTTCAATTTACCGTTCATGTTTTTTCAACAATGGTGTAAAACTAGTTGAACGTCTTATCGTTTCTCCCATAATTCAACCAGTGTTCAATTTCAATTTCAATTTTCTTTAGCTTTCTCCCATATAGCCGTAGTAAAATCTAGGTACATATGTACAAATACATCATGTAGAAAATTGAAGTGTTTTATTGCGGTTATTTCCCAGTTTAGCCACATTCCTCATGCTTTTTTTCCAATTTTACCACATTTGTATTTTCTACCCGTATCACATGTTGTTTAACAATTCCCCCATCAGTTTGCGATATTATACTATACAGTTCATTTTCTATTGTTTTTACTGCATTGTATTTGATTTCCAATCTTTGGTAAAAAAACATAAAATCGACCATCAAAACAAACCAACAAACAAACAACCAGCTCGGAATCAGAATCTGCTTCCAAGGTTTCTTTTTTCCCCTACATGATATACGCACGTATACATATATTTAGACAAAAAAATAAGATAACAAGAAAACCGTATGAAAAACACAAGAAGTGGGAGAAGAAAAGTGAAGAGGTTTCCATGCAAGAAAATGAAATAGTGATCCGTCTTCCTATTCCTCTCTGATTCATAACATACAAATGCGAATTCGAATGTGAATGCGATGGGGAATGCAAACGTGAGTGCAAATACAAATTTGAATAGGTATACGAATACGAATACGAAAATACATTTATTTATTTATGTATGTGTGCCAGGGAGATGTGTAGCTTTGAATTCCACATGTTCGCATTCTAGCTCTCAAATAGAGCAAGCTATATACTTTTCACTTGTCTTTTTATATACGAACATACATATGTAAAACGACCAAGTCAATGCAGGGGATGAAAGAGCGAACGCATATGAATGAATGTATCCACATTTTCCAGAGAATGTGGTGAGCAAGCAGGCAGGGGAAGCCGGTCGATTTGTCACGTGCATTTTAGAATGGGGAAGCTTGAGAAGAGGTCAACTGTAGAGGCTCGTTTCAGGCAAAGGTCAATTCTATGCATGTGTACCTTTTGTGTTTGACATGACCCAAAAAATTTTGAAATTGCATAAAAATGTTTTTTACCTTCCATAAAACTACTCACAATAATTATAATTTAACTTCAGTTACGGTAAATTATAAACCCTAAACTGATCCTGACCTGCAATTGATTCTAAACAAATATTGATCGTCATCTGTACAGCTGATTTGTCTTAAATTGCGGGAGATGAATCACCCTGAATTCCGAGCAATAGAACAGGTCTTGCAAGGGAAAGACGGTCTGGCATCGCAATTTTCGGAAATGTTAAGCGCAGATAAGTCATGTGTATTTGCATAGACTTATTACAGACATTTGGCATTTGGTTAGTCCCCTGTTACGTTGTGGCTTGCTTTTTTTATAATTTAGAAAAGTCCATCAAAATCCACCAATTTTACATTTTTTGTATGTATAACTGATTGGTCTATTGAATAATCGGAGAAGAATCCAAAATAATCTAGATATCTTATCACTATGATTCTGGAAACAGTCTCAAGCCTCTCAAATAATTGAATGTCATGTATACTGAACGTGTGTGTCTATTTACATACATACATACACTCGGCTTAAGGGAATTCCACATGCTAAACCAGGACCGTCACTTCAAATCTTGTATACATACATGCAGGAAGCAAGAGAGTCAGTTTAATACATCACACGTATGTAGGTATGATAGAAAGGGATGTAGAGAAAGAGGAGCTCTTTTTTGTTCTGCTTCTCTTTCTTTCTCGCCCTGAATTCTCACAGTGAAAAGTCCTTCATCTGTAGCAGCGACAAAAGCTATATAATCTGCCTCTCATGCATGCAAGATATTTGCTGCTGAGCTCTCATTCCCAGTGAGTAGATGTAGATGTGGTGTTGGTGTGACTATGAGGAGCTGAAAGAGGAAACACGAGAGCATTGCTTGAAAAAATAGTGCGTGCTTTCATAAATTTAGCCCACAAACACTCACACGCTCAGAGCTGGGGACAACCGTAAAACTGGAGTCGATCTTACAGGGAGATGAATTCATTTTCGCTTTCTCTTCCTCCGTGTGTAGTATGCACATGCAGGTTCTTTTCTCGTTTTTTATCCTCTAGCTTCCCTCCGCTCTCACGGTTTTGTCATCTCATCGTCTGCATGGGAACTTTTTATTTTGTGTTTCCAATCATACCCGATTTTTATGTTACGGTTTGTGCATAAAAATAAAAGGCAGACTTTCTACGGTTTTCCATGAATCCTCGTGTGAATGCACATGCACATGCTTCGTTTATCTACTGTAGAATTAGAATTCACCCTTTTACTATATATTCCAGTAGAGAGCCAAAATACAATACTCCGGATAAAATTAGTATTTTAATGCACACGTTATTAATTTTATCCGTACTTACATAGCATTTGTTTTAATTTGCTCAACCAGTCAGCAAAGGCTAAACAATTGGGCTTATGTAACTATAAGTATAATCAATTGAGATTTCGAACACGAATGATTGTACACACTTCAAAGGTCAGTAATATATTAGATGAGCGTGGATTATTAAGCTTACATCATACTATATGAAAAAAAGCATCACCTTTCTCCTCAATTCTCGCCAACATCCACCTAAAGACTTGCCTCTCTACTTTACACCTTCTAACTTCCACCGGAGAACTAACTATTCTCGTCTCATCCCTTTTTTTCGTTCTAATTCCTTCTGCTTTCTTATTATCGGCAGTGCATAGCTATTACAATGCGATAAACGGATTTTCAGACAATACATAAATTTTTTGCAGGTCAGACAGATACATACCATACGTAGGTATAACTACAATCTACACATACACACAGATTATACTCATGTCTTGTGAGCACAGCATCTATAATGGCCAGGAAATTTCGAGAAATAGTGCGGAAGTAAATGGATGAATTCCTTTTTTCCCTTTTATCTCGCCGTGTGGCCTTCTCTATACCTGTATACCGATTTCGACGTGGATGTGCAAAATAAGGGAAGGGAGAAAATTTGAGGCGGAAATGCTTTAGTGCGAATAAAGATAAAGTTGAAGTCGACTTCCTGGCCAGAAAAAAAAGAAAGAAGAAAGGACCTGAGACAAAGGAAACGAATAAAAAAAGTATTCGGCAGTGCTCTCTCACTCTCGGCAACACCATATCAACATCAATATCACATCACATCATATCGACGGTACATGGAGCGTGAGGAATGTCGTTTCGACACAAAACTCAAAGGTATTCCATACATTGTGCAAAGGAAGCATGGACATCAATTCATTTTGAAGGAAAGAGAGAGACAGCGATAGAAAGAGAAAGACAGAGGACGATGAAGGCAAAGGAAAAAATCTCACGAATCTTCTTTTCTCATCCCGCTTTTCTTCAGGCGCTCCCCTGAATTTTCACGGAGGAAAAAACAGCCATTGAATATCAGTAAATCACACTGCACTCTCTGTACATACTTAACACGATATGCATACATACATAGAGTATTGTGTGTATTCTCTATTTATACTTTCTCAGAATTTTGTTCTTATACGCCCATTTCAATTTCAATATCAATATTCCTAGTCACTTTTTACGTTCAATTCATTATTACGCAGATTTGGCATTAGGTTGTCCATTTGAGCCAAAATTCGATTTTTTTTGGAAATTTCAAAAACTTCAAAGAAATGGAAATTATGGGCATCACTAGCAGAAATATGGGATGAAAATTAAGTAAAAAGTTATGTTTAGCTTTCTTCAAGCAAAAAGCAATTACTTGCAAAGAAAGGGCAAAGTGTATCAGTCAAAAAAGCAAATACGTATGTTTGACATTATTTTTCCCTTTTAAATCGGGAGAAGGCATATACGTATCAGTGCGTATACGTACATATTAGAACATATGAAACAAAATTCATAAACTATATTGACAAAATAGAATAAAACGTGGCAGTTTCTGTTTCGTCTTTCCCCTTCTCTTCCTCTTCTTGTTTCACTCGCCTTTTTCTTCTTTTTCCATGGAAGCTTTAGCCAAAAGCCGTACATCGTTTAAACGGGAAGAAAGGGCTCATGAATAGAAATAATCTGTGCTTTCATCCTCCGCGTAATACTTGTGTGACTCCTTTGTGTATCTCTGCATGTATGTTACGTTTTGTTCGCTCCTCTCTCCTCTCCTTGTTGGCCCGTTCTTCTCTTGTCCCGTCGTTGTGATGTGATGAAAGGAATTTATATACGAACCCTCGCTTTCTCTCCTCCTGTTTTGAGACAGAATGCATAAATATCAAGATTCTTCATTTTCATTCATCCGTCCACTGTTCCTCACTTACTCATTCATTCATGTCATTCCATACCTTTCACCGATTCTCCCCGCATTTATTCCTTTGGAAACTGTTCCCTTACAACCTCCAAAATATCTACCCGCAAAATATTATACAAACTTTTATATGTAAGATTTTGGTTTTGAGTATTGTTTTTCAGTGTTAAATAGTGTGCAGAGACAATGGATAGTGGAATTTTGAAGACAAAGATGACCATTTCTTCTGAGTTAATGCTGTTGTTCTTGGGCCTTTCTTCGAACAGGAATTCGCTGTTCATTTGTCATCAACTGAATTATTACAGCTTTTGAAATTTGAGAAATCAAGGCTCCCTTTATAAGTAAAATTCTTTACCGAGAATATCCTCTGTAGAGGCTTGATTCCACATTCACCAACGTTTATGTATATTGTGCCAACTTTAAGAATCAGAAATCTGTTCCCAAATCCGTCACTTTATAAAAGATTTGGACCTAGATCAACTTTCAATACATGAGTATTGTATGGTACACAGAATCCCGATATTTTTGGTCAAACAACGCTTAGGACTACAAAGCAGGTAAAAAGGCCAGTCAAATTTAATACTGGTAAATTCTCAAGGGACCTTTCCTTTTACATTACCTACATTTTCCTGTAGGATCTACTTTTTTCCCTACAAGAATTGTGCATTGCATTGCAAAGGGGAAAAGGCATGTATGGAGAAAATAGAGTTTCAAAGGAAAATTCAAAGTAGAAAAGGTCGTCGAGTTTTTTTCAGCATTCAATTGTATATGGAGCATGTACTGTACACTGTACACGGTACACATTTGGGCGCATTACATTGTACACATACTTTGTACACAAACACACAGTCTACCTGTGAAGGCATAACTACAGTACACAGTACACATGGATCATTTTTACCGAATGGTGGTCGTAAGTGTTGTGTGCGAGATGATGTCTGTCTTTCTGTCTCTGTTGGTGTGCCTGCCTGTTCAAAATGCGGAATCGGATCCATCTGTCTGTAAAAATGGGTTATGTAAAATGTACATATTTATTTACATGATACACAGGGGAAAAAAGGATAAAATGGAAATAAATAAAATTGTGTGCTCTCACCATTCCATCCCTTATATATAAAGAAAGAGAGAGTGTGTGTGTGCTTGAATCTAAAAGCACAAAAATGTAAAAGGCCTCCACGGGAATCGAAGAGACGTTAGCGTTGCGTGAACACTGAACACTGAGCACTGTAGTTACAAGTACAGTGCAAATACACACATGTACAATGTGTGTACATTTTACATCCATCCATACATTGCAGTCAAGTTAAGGGAGTTGGAGAAAGTAGATGGAATTGAAAGCAATGCATTGCATTGAGTTGATTGATTGAGAGTGACTGTACGTAGGACCGGCTCTTAGCATTCCCTGTCTACCTATGTGTAGCTCAACTCGCAAGAGTCAAACTCAATTCGGTTTTCCATTTTGCATAGCACAAAAATGTACAGCACAGAGCTCGACTCAACCCAACTGAACTGAACATCAAGCATGGATAAGATTGGATTGGATTGAATTGAATTGGATTGTATTGGATTGGATATTGGAAAAGTTGGTTGAAATTCCCTCATATTCTTTGATTTGTTGACTGAATCATATGTACACAGTATATGTATGTATACAGTTCAAACGTAATGTTGAATTTTGATGCTCATGTCGATTTCCAAGTCAAAGTCGACGATTTCTAGTGTACGATCTCTGGGTCAATTCTAGGATTTTTCGATAGTCTTTTGTATCTATACATATATCTAATATCTACTTCTGGCGTGAAAAAATGGAATATTTACTCCAGAGTATTTGAACACCGGTGAATGCGTGAATGTAATTGTCAAATGAAGTTGATCTCATTTATTTATTTTGTACTCTTGCATTCATGCATCGTGTGCATTTAAATTAGCTTTTTTTTCTTGGTATGGTATAACGCCAATAGAAAAAAGCCAGTCGAAAAATTGACAAGGTTTAAATCGTTTAGCTCAAAGGCAACTCACGATCAGGTTTTACTCAAGTCCAAGATCCCATCAAAGCATATTTCGAATTCCAATTTACATTGATAATATTAGCGAAATTGCAACATTTTGCAACATTTCTCACTGTAGACTTGACGTACATACATAGATAATTTTGGATTGCTCAATAAAACCATGATAAAAGGCTGACGCACAACGAACATATTAAAAGATCTAAAGTAAAACGCTTATTAATCTCTTTGATGGTGCTTGGTGTAGATTTAATTGTCAATATAATTTTCATATCAACATCAACATCCACAAAGGAAAAACAAAGTGCAGCAGCGAAGAAAAGCCCCAAACCATCATAACGTTAAGTGAAATATGTATTAAAAGTAAGTATGGACAAAGTGTCAATATTGAGAAGGAAGGGAGAAAAAAGCAGGCTACACTTTACACATATGTAATATGCACTAACAACTATTTATTGCTGAGTAACATTAGCCGTTAGCTTATCAACCAGTCATTAGTTGAAGAGTTGTTGTACTACAGGGATCTAATTTGGTAAACATTTACCATGTATAACATAACGTTTTAATATTTTTATGTTCGATCTGCGGGCTGTGGTCTGGAGATTAGGAAAATGAAAAAACCATTATGACGTCTTTATGTGTTTATTACAATCGCCTTTTATGATCCTTTTACAACTTGTGTTTGTACTGTGAGGGATTAGGCCTATTGATTGTGGACTTATCCATATCTCGATAGTTGGTGTTACGGCCAAAACGAAAGCAAAACAAAACAAAGTGCGGTGTGTTCCACTCGATCTAATCATCAGTCTCCTTTTTATTCCGCGTTTAAATGGTCACGTTAATTTTTGAGCAACTCCGTGCCTTGCACGGGAAAACAAAGACAAAACAGAGGAAGTATGAAAACTGGCGTAAAAAGTTTGCGTCAATATTTCTCATCGTCGTTCAAGACAGCTCCTAGGACAAACATTTTTAATCTTCAACTTAACATGCGCTGATTAAAAAAGATGGAAAATCTATTTGCATTGTAGCTACCGGAAGGAAATGGAATATTTGCATAACTTTTTGAAGGATACACGCTAAAAAGTTTCAGAGCTTTGACAGAGAGATTTTATTCAATTTTTTCCATGCTGCTTACTTTGAAACCTTAAATTTAGAGTTAGTTTTCAAAACGTTATCAATGTCAAACCTTCATGCTATTGTTTTTGTCTTGGGTTTGTGATGAAATCTAGAATATGGGTAGAAAAATATGAGCAAAGTCAACACCAAGTCATTCAGAGATTGAGCCAGCCGACGACTAAAGCTTCAATTTTTCAGCTGTACTCCCACTCGATTTCTCTTTTCTTTTCCCTATTGGCACACTCATTCGCTCATACATAAATATGCGTGTGTGTTGTGTATGTACCGTAATCATAGTCAAAGCTATTGTCATAAAAATTCTGAGCCGAGTGTAAACAATATATAATTTTTACTTACAAGTATCTACATTATACACACCATGATCTACTTAGACTTTTAGAGCTTGTAGTTAGATGTAGTATTTATATGGAGACATAAGTATATCCTTGGTATATTTTACGATCGTTTCATGTTTACCTCTTTTTCCTTGTTTTTGTGCACATTCAAAAGGCTCGGGGGGAAATTATTATTAAGTCAAGCTCTCGAAAAACAAAGGGGGAGTGTACGCACCAAGTATTCAAAAGTTGCCCCGAAAAGCAAAACGACAAAATATATTATTCTACACAACAAGCTAAAAACTTATTGCTGACAGTGAAAGCAAAGGAAAGCTAAAGTAAGGGCAAAAGTTTGCACAAATCAATGAAAGAACTATATTTGAACAGCAGCAGGACAATATGGTGAAAAATCCTTGGAAAGCTTTGCTCCTCTGAATGTAACAAACAATGTTCAGTTGCAAGTTGTAACTACGTATGTACAAATACAGATATTTCATAAGGCGGCACTGCTGTACGTACGTACTACGTACATTCAGCAAACTAAAAAGTAATATTATGGCAGAGGCGATTTTTCGCAATCACAGAGTAAATAAAAAGGAATAAAACCAAATACTCTGTTTTTACTCTGCCCTTATGAATGATGAACAAACACCATAAAATGCAATACATGGTACGAAATTCATGTATACACAAGTGGTCATAAAAATAAGTAAGAAAAAGTAAACAAAGTACAATGTGATGTTGATGTGGCTGGCGTAAAGGCGAAAGAAAAGAAAAGAAACTCCAATTCAATTTCACATCCAATCGAGCATGAACTACCACACTCAATTCAACAACATGTTGTTCAAATAAATTGCAAACATCTGTTCCTGAAAATTTTATATACTTGGTAGTTTTTCAAAACTCGAGTAAAAATTCTGATATCTGATGAAAAATTTCATACAATTTTGTATGAAAAACGCCTTAAGCTAAAAATATATGGCATGCATAAACTGGGTTTTTTTAGACAGGTTGACCTTAAAATGCGGATTAACTTAACTGTTCTAATTTTTGAAAAATCTCAAATAAAACTAAAATTTGAATTTTTGGTCTCTTTTTTTAGAATGGCTTGCTGTTGGAAGCCCTCTGCCAGCTTTCGCAACACTCTCACCAGTCTGTGCCCAAAGGCATGGTGGAGAACCTCAGGTGAGTACAATAGCACACATGATTATTTAAAAATCTGAAGTCGCTCCTGAATTTTGAAGTTTTATTTTGAAGGAAAACAGTGCAGAAATAATTAGTAAGTTTACACAAACTGACAAGAAATGAAATGATTTTGCACTCAATTCCAAAAGTTGGTTACTTTAAATATTGAGGTCAGATTTGAAAAGCCAGAGATTCGTGAGGTTCATGCACCGAGTGAAATGTAAGTCAGTAGTTGACATGAAAAGTGTTTGACTAATTATACTTGCACTTTTGCCCCTTGAGAAAAACAGCTAGTTTCTATAGCCCGAAAATATGGTCGAATGAATGCATATATTTGTGTAGTTTAAAGCTTTTGAAGGGTAAAAAGTTTTTCCAAGACTCCAAGCTCAAAGGACGAAAGAGTGGGTGGACAGAGTATAAGATTAAAAGGCAAAGTCAAGTTTAACGCTTACTCAAGTGTTACACGAGCAATTAGAGCCCGAGTAATACAATGAGACATGAAGACACCGACATAAATGTTGAGAGTCGAGAGGAAAAGTGGCAAAAGGGAAAGGAGTGAGACAGAAAAATTATCCTCCTGGGACAATCTTGTCATGATCGTGACCAAAGTCATGATCATCATCATCGTTGTCGTTGTCGTCGTTGTCACCGTGATGGAATCCAACAAGGATCTGATTGAGGGGAGAAAAAAGAGGAGGATGAAGATGATGATTACAGTGAAGGACATTGAGACGCCTGGTCGTGTCGCCTTAAATTTCTCTCTTTACTTTTCCCACTTTCCCCCATTTCTTTGTGCTCCTTTCTCCCGTTACCCTAGTTAAGTCTCACAGCTATCAGTATCTTCTATCTACCTACATATCTGTGTGCTCTTTATATCTGCACTCTTGACTCTTTACAGCTGACACTAAAAAGAAACTCCTCTGCAGTCACATTCACTCTCCCTTTCACTCCCTTTTCAAAGCTCACTTACCCCTAACCATTCTCTTTCATTTCTGCTGAGTTCAGGTTAGGTGCACGTATACATATACTTTCCTTTTCTATCACTTCTTCACTCCTTTCTTCCTTCCCTGTTTCCCCTCCTTTTTTATGACTCGGGGAATTAAACATGGAGTGCAAATGTTTATTGCTGAACACACCCGTGTAAATTATACTTGAAAACATGAAAAACACCGAGCTGAGCTTGGAATCCGAGCAACTTCCTTGCCTTGGACTGCCTCTCAAGGCTCAGTGTACATAAGCTTTTATATTTATTGCTCTTCTTCCAAACAATTATCGCACAACCAAGCTGGACGTCCTTTAAATCACATTTAATTCCACCAAAATATGTTCCTAGGAGAGCTAAAACAAGCAGCAGAAGTAAAAAACTAGGCAAAGGTTACATCTTATATCAAACAAAATATGTTTTTATAGGAAGAGTGTAACTTTTTCATGCGAGACTGCACACATATACATATCAAAAATATCTATTTTTATCAACGGTATTGAAAGCATAGGGAATTTGCTATTTTTAGCGTTTTCAAAACAAACAAAGCTAATTTGAGTCGTATTTTCCTCGTCAGCATTCGTCATAATTGGGGAAAAGTAACTTATCTTTATGAATTTAAAAAAAAGATTTATAACGTCAAAAATGTTTTTGGTGCAAACAATTCTTTTACTTTCCAGTGCCAAACTGATGTTTGGAAAATTACTGTCAACACTGCTTTGATCCAGTTTTTCAAAAAGTTTAGAAAAAGTTTTGTCAAAATTGTTTTATTGTTTTGTACATAATATTTTCCAATAATTATACGTTGCAAAGTTTTCAAATTTTTGTAAAAAACTAAATACGTTCTAAATAACTAATTGTTCTTGATTCTGATGACCGATATATTGCAGTTCTCAACAACTGACAACAATTTCCTTGGGTAGATGTTGGACATTGACAAACCTTTTTCGCAAACCTTGCATATTCATATAAGATCATCTTACCTATTTCTTTCCGTCGTTTGTTTTTTTCCTTCGACTTCGGTTCTTTATTCTTCTCCGTCTCCAGCTTGCTACTTACGGATTCTCAAGTTGTCTCGATGTAGTGTCCAGAGCAATCTGCCTTAATGGTGTGTGTACAAAGCAAGTTTTTGGTGAGGCGTAATGAGCTGCGTAATCCTTAAAGCATCCTGCCTCCGCTCCTTCCCTTTTGAAGTCCGCATCTTTCTTGTTAGTTCATGGCCGTTACCATTGTCACAGCCGTATAAAGAAAGGAAAGGAGAAGCGGGGGAAAGAGGTTAAGTCGTCGTAACAATAAGCAGGAGGATTGTGTAAAAATCCCGTCTCTACGGTAGTCATTTAGTTGCTGTTGCTTCTGATGTCCGTTTTCTCGTTGTTTCGAGAAGACGGACTGGAAAAAAAGAGATCGAAGGCTGGATAGAGTTATCTCACAACTAAATGAGAAGCTGGTTGGGCATAGTTGAGAGACTTTGCATCAAAGTTTAGAGAATCGTTTGGTTCCTGATACATTGAATTGCGTCTGTTTTGCTAAACCTTGCTATTCCACTTTCGCAAAATGAGACAAGAACATACGAGGAGAATGCGCAAAAATACATGCATTGAAAAAGAGGGAGAGCAACATGTGAGTAATTACTGTAGGTACCTGCATTTTGCATGCTGGTAGCGATGAAACTTCTAAATAAACTCCCCCATGCCACAGTTGCCCGTTTTTACTTTGCTTCTTTGTAGTCTGTATTTTTCTCGTTGTGTGGTTGCGTCCATTGAATACTAAGCATTTGTAGGAGGGAAAACTCGGCCGATCAATGATGCATTGTGTGGAACATGCGGTTCCGAGTTCAATATACCAATGTGACCACGTTCAAAGAAGAGAGGAAGAGTCCGTCAGTGCAAACTTTGTTCTTTTTGTTTTACCAATGAACGATTTTATTTTAAGGTTTACTTTGCTCCCTGTCTGTCTGGACGCTTTGTGTATTTTTGAAATTATCTTTGTTTTGGTCTTTGTCCTTGTATCCCGTATGCCTACAGAATTCTTCAAGTAGACAAACAAAAGTGAGTAAATTCAAAGGAGTTCTAAAGTCTCTGTACACTGTACACTTGCATAACAATAACATTTGAGAACTAATCAATGTTTTAGGACGGCAGGATTAGTAAATGAAATGTTTTTTTCGCTTAATTTTATTTTCCAACGGTCATTGTTATGCGTATGCAGCTGTAATCTGCCACAGTCCAATTCCATGTACATGCATACATTCAAAGAAAAGAACTTGTTGAAAATTTACTACCGGGATTTTATTCCCCTTTCCTAAAAATTTCAGCATTATCCACAGCTCTAGATCATTCGCTGCTGGCAAGAAGCACAAAAGTATGTATATACATTATATATATAAGCAAGAGGAAGTAGAAGGCGGATGCGGCGAGGAAGATGAAGAACAAGAAAAAGAAGAAGCTACAGATTGCAGATTGTTGTACATACATATGTACAGCACACATACACGGTTACAGTTTTACTATTTCAGTCACAGTCTAGCCCTTCTAGCACATTATCCTGGATATCTATCATATCATATAAAATGAGCATGGGCATAAAGTAAAATCAAAACTTTGAGGAAAAGAGCAGTCTAACCTTTTCCCCATACATGTAGGTGTAAGTATGTACGTTTAAGAGACCTTTGAGAATATCTGTGACCTCATAAAAAACCGGCTACGACTCTTCTGCGAGTTTCCTCCATCGTTTCTCCCTCTCAGTCTCCGACATCCTTCTTTTACATCTCAGATGCTGATTACGCGTGGACTTTGCCGAATCCCAATTGCAAATGCGAATCCGAATTCGTATTTCTGTACGAATGTGGACGCGGATATGGATGTGAAGCCAAGGGATAAAGAATAAAGATGAAGCGGGAAAAGAACAAGGAGAAGATGGAGCAGGAGATGGAGACGTAGAAAGCAAAGATGCTCTACACTCTATACATACACATCTCGTCTTCAATGATCCAAGGTTCTTGATCCTCGAGCCAAAAGACGCGGAGATGGTCAACTGTTCTCAAGATCTCTACTCTCTGTCCTTCTATCAGCTATCAGGAAAGGGTCTCGAGTCTTGACTCCACAATGTGCATTCTTAGAACTCTTGTTAAAAGTCTGGAACAAGAGCAAGAAAGAGTCGGTCAAGTCCAGATAAAATTTAGATCAAGCTAGCTAGTTGCCTCTATGTGTATATACTCTGTCTGTGAACAAACCCCCAACAGCCCATTCCACTTTACTCTACAAAGATCTCTTCAATTCAAAACTCAAAGCCAAAGCCACAGCCAAGAGCCAAAATAAGAGATGAAATGGCAGAATCGGGGAAACAGACAGGAAATAGTTAGTGGAGCTCTACAGTATTTTGTGTAATGTCTTGAACAATCCATTCTATATAGTTCTTTGTAAAGTTTCAGTTAACTTTGAGCATCAAAATCCAGGACAAACATGCTTATAACTACATACATATATGACGTCAGGTATATGCACCAAATTTTTTGAAGAGGTGAAATCCTACCATAAGTTTACACATACATACATGCATACATATGTATGTAAAGATAAGAACAACCTTTGACTCCATTTGAGTTTGAACTTAGTTGGTGGCTCTTATGGAGTGAAAAATACATAAAGAAAGAAGTTTACGATGACTGCCCGCGGCGGAACAAAAGCTCGAGGACAAAGGCCTAAATCAAGTTGATAGATGCTACTATGTATATTTTTACAAAGGAGAGGCAACAGTCAAAAGACAAGGAACAAAAAGGGCCAGTTTAGAGCTCTCCGTGAATTTTAACACTAACCACTTTTTAAACTATTTTTTACACTGATTTTATGGGCAAACCTCCTGAACGTCTTAATGCTTATGGCGAGAAAAGTGCTTGATACAAGTACAAATGCTCTCATTTTATGCAAAATATGTTGAATTTGGAATCAAATAAAGAAACTAACGTACGTATTAGTACCGAGGAATAAAACATTCTTAGGTGAGACCTACATATGTATACCTATAATTTAAGGCACAGCTCACATCTCACTCGACTCGACTCTATCCCCATCCCGGAATCGGCACGATCAAGATAAAGATAGAAAAACGACTACGTGTCCGCGTGTAGTCCATCCACATTCTCACACTGTAAAGGCGAGTAAATAGCCCTAACAATGCTTATGGACAAGCCAAGCAGCTTCGTCAAACGGCAAGGAGAGAGGAGCGGAAGAATTTTCGAATGAAAATAGAGTGAGTACAATGTACAATATAAAGTGTGTACATGGAGTATCAGTACATACACACATGTACTGTACATTGTATATTACACGAGTTTGGACGATGTAGGCTTGCAGGCCATCACGTCTGCTGCCATCAGCGGATTTTTATACAGATATCATCCATTCTTCTTCTTCTACTTCCATTTTGCTCTTCCTCCTTGAGAGGGAAAGAAAAAGAGCTGATGAAAGTAGGGTTGGTGCACGTGCCAATTTTTCGCGTCTTCCTAACATTTCCAACTACACATATGTATGCTTACTTACTTACTTTCTCCAAGTCATTCATCCATCCATTCATCTAGTTGTATAGTTGTGTTTAGTCCGCGTCTTTGGATGGGACACGGACGAATATTATTTTATTACAATACTTTTGATATGTAATAGAGATAAAGTGGGAGAAATAGTGTCACATTTACTATTATTATCGTTGTTATTCCACGAAAATAAGAGGAGAGCGAGACGACGATGCCTGCCTCCCCAGATAATACACACACTGCTCGGTGTATATTATATAGATATTTATGAGGGAGCTGGATGACTGGAGTTGGTCGGTCTGCTTCCGATTATTTTCAAATGGTTCATAATGGTCAACGTTTCAACGTTCCGTTTAGACACATCATAATGTATTGAGCCGTATATAAAACGTGATGTAACGAACCTGCAATCAAAGCTCACACATTCCTCCTTCCAAACCATTTGGTCATAAAGAATTCTTTCTTTTCTTCTCTCTCTCTCTCTCTCACACACACACACAC
>JAQIVE010001146.1:0-27357 GCA_034698285.1 Sminthurinus bimaculatus
GTTGTTCTTTTCCTCCATACATGATGGTGATGATCCATAATTCTCCAATTTATTGTCCAGCTCACGCCACGCGAACTGGACAACACAAATGGGACTTTCCTCTCCCGTCCAATTTTATTGGTGACTCTCTTCAGCTCATAAAATATAAACTTTACTAACTAAACCCGTTCATTTTGTAATAACGAACTTGAAAAATCCACGAGATGCTCACATTTTTCTTGGAAGATTTGCAAAAACAAAAACAAACAAAATGGTGTTAAGTCAAGATATACTTGCACTGTAAGTTGATATGCTATTTTAGATGGGACATTGTGTATTGTTAAATGTATGTATTTATGTATAAATTATATGTGCACTATGTACACTGCAGTTTTCTGCATGACACACTTTATCAAGTGAAATTTATTTATTTCAGTTTTTTGTCTGACTATTGAGCAAGTCCTTTGTTTGTGTATATTGTAGAGGGAGGATATTTTCTAAACAAACGATTCGTTTAGTTCCTCCCGAGTTTTTCTTTTCCTTTCGACTACGGTATAGCTAACAAGTATGTTATGTGAATGAGTACTGAGTAGTTACACTAGCATGTATCATATGCAGTCCTATTGTCAGAGCCAGTGTGTGTATGTTTGTATTTCATCAAAAAATCAACTGTGTGTAACTATTGTAATGTTTTTGTTTGTTCAAGCTCACCTTTTAATTAATAATTAAAGCTGTGGATTTCAAACAAATTGTAGTTAATCAAGTACATTCTATGACGTCCTTGACAATTTGAGCTGAAAACAGGTAAGAAAACTCTTTCAAATTAATTCTAATAAATTATTGTTAAATTATTGTTGTAAATTGTTCATAATTCCAAGAGCCTGGACAGAAATGCGTGCATCAGAACAAGATTGGAATCACAATTTGCCTATGTATTATTGTTTGTACTAATAGCCTTTGCTGCACTATTGATATGTATAATGGTCATTTAAAATTGTGGCTCGAGATGAATTTCACATTCATTCTGCCCGTAATGATATCTGTATAAAGCCTGCAAAATGTACAAATATAAATATAGAAAAACGTGGGCTACAGCGTATACTAACTGTACATCTTCATTCATTCGCCGAATATTTGACTCGAAATTGCAAATTTTAATTAGGACTTGAACGCTAATTTTTTGTTACTAACAGTGTACAACAGCTGTACACAGTACACATTATACAAAACCCTACTGAACACTGAACGCAGTAAGTAGTAAGCACGTACACTACACACAATTTGTAGTCTACATTCTACAGTGTACTGCTCAAACCTCACACGCATGGGATATGTAAGGGACGAGGGGGTAAAAACAAGCCACGGAAGTTTTTCCTTGTTGAGCAGAACCCTAATATTTACGAATTCGGCAAATATACCAATCAAAAGCTTAATAGGTAATTGTAACTTCTGCTATCTTAGAAAAGTTTAGAAAAGTTAACTATAATTGTAATTAGCTGTTTTTAAGTGGCTCCAAATTCCCCCTATGTGGGGTAAAAACAGCCGCCCGGCGGGGTAAAAAAAGCCACCCTAAATTAACGTACAAGAGGGCCTACCAAAAAATTTGTTTTGCTATTTTCGGATTCTGCATTTAAAACTGGCCTAAAGTTTGTTAAAATTATTTCAAAAAGTCAAAGGTTTCCACAAAAATAATTCAATTTCAACATCTGAAACCCAAATTGCAGATTATATAAATGCTATATTTTTGTTTTTTTGAAAAATATCTCCAAGGGCCAAAAAAGCATACTAATAAGTTACCTATGAGTGTTCTAATGCATATCGCATCAATTTCAATAATTTTTACCGTCGTGGAACTGCACAGCACCCGTTTTTGGGTGGCTGTTTTTACCCCCAACAAGCGGCTGTTTTTACCCCAATATCAAATCAAAAGACAACTTTTTTTACATCATTTTTTTAATACAAGTAGGGTGGCTATCTCAAACCCAAAAATACATCATATTGTGAAGAAATATACAGAGAAAAATATACTGTCAACATTTACACTCATAATTTTAAAATGAGTTGGTAAATTGACTTTTCCAAAGAGCATAAAAAATCGATTGGACTTCCTTTTTGATGTAAAAATGTACATTTTTTTCAAATCTCAAAAAATATAACTTGAAATAATTTTTCATATCCAAATGTTGTCGAAACATGTGTAGGAAGGTTACAGCTCTATTTTTGTAAAAGACATCATACACAGATTATGACAGGAAGTACATTTATTTCCGGTTTTTCTAAGTGGCTGTTTTTACCCCTGGCTTGTTTTTACCCCCTTCTCCCTTATACCTTATAATAACGTATAAAAGCCTTCTTTGTGGATATTAATTGAGTTCAAAAAATGTTGACATTAAAGCTCGGCAAGTCACACGGCAGAAAATTAACAATTGCGAAAAGGTTCAATGTAGAGAAAACGTGTGAAAACAACACCATGGTAAGTTCAACGGTAACGGTATAATCAGTAATCAGTACACAATATTTAACACTTGGGTACGTTTATCCTACCAACTATGTATATACACAATACACATGTAGTTCCGTATATAGCAAAATAAAATACAAAACACTAAAATAGTAAATAATTTACACTGGCAAATATCATTAACAGTATTCAGTAATAAAGTTTTAATTGCTAGTTACAATGTCTATAAAGCCTAACTTAAAACCCTCTATTTTATACACATTATAAATTATATACTCACGTACATAAATATCTTTGTGCTCTTTCTCTCGTTCAATATGCAATCAAAAATTTACATACAATCGTAAATATGGTTTTTACTTCCTTTCTTACACTTTGTCGTTTTATAAAGCGTTCATGCATCATGCACATTTCTAGCAAAAACACTTTTCATGTGAAACATTTCTCACACGTTGTAAAAAACTAAAAATAAATACTTCTAAATTCCAATACATAATAATGTATAGTCTTTCCATCTAATTTATTACGTTTGGAATTGTATCACGTTTTAAAACTTAAATAAACAAAGGGTCTTTCGTAAAATTGGAACATCAAACTATTAAAACACAAAATATAAAAATTTAGCGTTTTTTTCCACATAATATAGTATAATAACGCGGTATTCCACAACGATGTAACTATACAAAATAATATTAATCATTACTACCAAGAAAATATCCATTAAAATTGGCCGTACAGATGTCTATAATATACATATTGAAGTCCACTAATTGTAAGTAGAATAGCTATATGCAGCTTTGAGGTAAGATGAGATGACCTGGGATCTGTGGCAGTAGACGTAGGATCCGTGGGAATGGGATCCGAAGTACAACTCATCCAGACGGGTCCTGATAGGGAAGGAATTTGATTCGTGACTCTCATATAGCGGTCGTCAAACTCCCAAAATACTTTCCCTTTGAAGAAATACACCTTTTTATTCTTCCACTGGAACACAGAGTCAATGTGGTAAGGAACATCTTTCCAAACATACATATCACGCGGGTAGTCTGGCTCAACGTAAAATATTTGCCCAGTGTCGTCCAACCTTTTGATATATAACGTAAAAAAAATTATTCATTATGAATCACCGTTCCAAAAATTGTTCCAGCTTTTGCACAACATTTACAGTATTTATTGCAAGTATGTACCTCCAATATCGCGATCCAGAAAATAAATAGGTTTTTCCGTTGTGACCCCAGACCTGGTAGAGAAAAATGTGTGGATTATATAGAGTTACCTATTTATACATATGCGATAATAAATTACAAATTATAAGTACACTATATAAAATAAAAAACGAAATTTACTTACCATTGCACCATCAATTTTCTCGACATCACTTGAAATTCCCAGGGAAGTGAGAGGTTTTGGGTATCCTCGAGTTAAATTGACGCCCTCAAACCTCCAGTACTGCTTTCCTGTTAATATTTCCAATGATACACAAACGTTCAAGAAAATATCCACGATAATCATGTGTCGTGAGTTGTGATCATAAAAGGTTTTTATTGAATGTGTAAAGCGTAAACAGAATTTTAATTACCAATAAAGAAAATAATTTCGACTTCATTCCGTTCATAAACCGCATCAACATGAGTAAGGTTTGCGGGAAGAGCCTGCCACATATTCGTAATTTCTGTGGGATAACCTTTGAGAAGTTGGTTATCATTTATGCGCCAAAAGTAGCGTCCTTTAAAGATGAAAAGCTCATCACGGATAAGGGAAATGGCGTCATAGCTGGAATCACAGGTACTTGGTTTCCCCTCATGAGTCGGCGGTCTTCGTGGTCGCTCCCGTTCCCTTTCTCTTTCTCTCTCTCGAGTTCTCTCCCGCTCCCGCTCTCTCTCCCTGTCTCGAGGAGGTTTCGAAGGTGGATCCTGCGGTCGATTTGGCCTTCTCTCAGGTACACTCGGAGGATAATAAGGATAAGGATTCGGAACTTTATTCTGATTATTTTTTGAGCCTGACAAAGAAAACAAACTTTTTTGCATTTCATATATGCATCAGTTACATATAGCTTATAATATGCTACACAATGCACAATAAAATAAAATTGAATAATATAATTTAATACCATTGTATTATCATTATGGATTGCTGGCGTATAAATTGGCAGGTGAACTCACCATAAATCTGCTGGATGCCAAGCTCGTCATCCCTTGAGAGTTTTAAATCATATTCGAATGACTGATACCAGGGATACATAAGCGAGCCCTCCACGTCCGAATGACTAAGTCCGAGAGAATGACCGAATTCGTGGGCCGCCACGGCAAATAGTCGAGTACCTAAACAAAATAAAAAGAAAAAGTACTCTGTTTAGTATGTAGTTGTTTCAAGTTAAAATTCAAAAACTTTTATACTCAAGTTTGCGATTCCCGATCTTAAAAGTCATTCACCACCGAAAAACTATATACAAATACACAGTTATGTCAATACTTTTTCGCGAGCCAATAAATCCCCCAAGTAAACGTGTGTGCAGAAAATCTGGAGCCATAATAAAACTTAAAAATATCGTTTACGACTATTTTCCTACATGTACTCATTCCACTTATTCCACGTTTCGACACATCTCGTCTTTCCTAATTCCTTCCTTTAGTTTTGTGTGTATTGGGTATACTGTCTACTGTCTACCCATACCCATATAGTCACAGTGTGTTATTTTTATGTGTACAAAACGTGGCTCTTTCTCTACAATCCACAATGTCATCCCAAAATGTGTGTGCATAAAATAAAATGTACGCTAAAATTCTGAAATGCGAATCTCTTGTCGACGACCCATAATAAAACAAAAAAATATATATACATACATAGGTATACAACATGTGCTCGTTTCTTCTCACGAATGAAAAACATCAGACTATACATCTACAATCTACACCTAATTGTAGAACCTTTGACCCGACAAATTTCAATCTCGGCTGTATTCCTATATGTATAAACAAGTTGGAAAAGAATTGTATCCAATGATAATAATCCAAAGTAAATATGTCATACACAGTAAATAGTGATAAAGCAGCCTCCTTCAACTCACAGTTTGCAATTTACCGACACAAAATCAACACATTCTAGACTTGTAGACGACACCTAAGCATACATTCTCCACTTCATCTATGTATACAGTATACAGTATACAATAACAGTACAAATCCACAAAACACAAAATAAGTAGCACTCAAAATGAGAGACAACATGGAAAATCTTTGAAAATGTACAAAAAATCATGGGCATTTTAGTTCAACTTCTTGAGAGACAAAATATAAAAAGTAGAAAAACGTTACTAACATTATACACAATACATAACCATTCGGTATTCCATGTTTTCCCTTTTCCTCTACATATATAGATAACGCTCTCCTCTAATACTTACAACGAATTTTGTATTACATGTATCTAGATGATACGCATATAGGAAAAGGAAAAGGGAAGGCGAGAGACAAGTGACAAAAACCATATCCAAGTGACACAGAGATGATACCAAGAGCCAAAGACTAATGTGATTACAGACAGCGTCCATGTCCATTCCGTTTGTACCGTATGAGCTCATTTAGTTTGACGTGCCATAGAAATTTCAATTTGAAAGTATATATTATGTATATTGTACAATATACTTTCTTTGGTTCAAAATTCAAACAGTCTCACAGTAACACTAAATGAGCTTGTACGGTAGATATATTTTAAAAATTCGGAAGGGGAGGAAACTTCCAGTCTGTTTATCGTTCAGACTTTTCAGACGAATTCATGTATATAAGGATCTACCAAATCCGAATATTAATATAGTACGCATGAACTTTCTACAATTTATACACTATATAAAAGCAATATTCATATAGTTAACTGGATAATAGCATGCGTATCGCCCAGTGTATGCATATGTATGTGTGAGATTTCAAGGGAAAACAATGAACTGATTCATCCATCCATAATACATACATTCATTCCATTCATTGATAGGATGCTCAACCTTTTCTTTCATGAACCATTTCCCTAAATAATATGATATTATGATGTTTTAAGAGATCCTTCCAATTCATTTCCAGTGTCAGTGCCAGTGCAGTCCCTCTCAATAACTAACGATAAGTGCTCTCTATTAAGATCAACCAGGCTATACATTATTCATCAAAGTTCCTTTGTACCCTTGTGAATTTTTGAAGCTCCCCTTCCCCGAAATGAGCGACATAATGCACATACTGATGTATACAATGTATACATTATACATGTAATGTGTATATTATATATATACGCCACAGCACGGACACAACATTTACACAACTTGTTCAAATGAATGTTCCGCTTGTTTGAACAAATACGCACAACTGCGTATGTATTCATGTATATTATACAAGTTAGGTATGCTGGAACCTGGAACATATATACATACCTATATACATTATGCATATATACATTTTACATTTGTGCGGTCTCAAAAGCAAAAACTCGGGAAAATAGACATCATAAAGTATAAATAACATACATACATGTCAATAACGACGACCTGAGAGCAACTTGATTTCATCAAATGTAAACTGATCGTGTTAAACTGATACATGATCATAATAACTAATAAGTACGATGAGAGCGCTTAGCCTAGGCCTAAAGACAACTAAATATTTATACATATTATTTATATAAATATATTTAAGAAAGAATCCTGTTACTGTTGTTGACTCAGGCACTATATTATTATATTTATTATTTGTCACAAGCCTCTGCTTGTCGCTTTTTTTAAAGTCCAAATCCGACACACAACGTAACGTGATTTATAACATATTGTTTGATTTACTTCTTCATCTTTAAGTTTGACCATATGTAATAAGTGCTTGTGCATGCATATCAAGGAACTTATATATTATTATGTCGTGGTTCCTAATGTGTTTATTTATAAAACATTTGATTTCTTATTTTTTCTAGTTTGTGTACCGTGTGTATGTACAAAGGTGATGAAAGTAAAACAAAACTTATCCAGGAAAAACAAGACAACAAACAATGATGCACTATATAAATACGTATGTGTATGATTCGATAGAAATGACCGACCTTCTTTGATTGTCCTGTCGCTGTTTACAAGCCAAAGCTCGTCGTCATCAAAATGGGCGTCACCTACACAAACAAAAAAAAGAGCCGTGAACATGGTATTGGTACACATTTTACACATATAGATACCTAATCATGTATGTACAATATACATATTACATATATTATGTAACTTGGCTTGAGTCGCAATAAAAATATCCATTGGAACATTATATTTAGGCACTCGTTCCGAAAATAGAGCTACGGATGAGCGATGAAAAAAATCAAGTATGTAGCAGAAAAAAACTAATCCAGAATTAATCTTATTTATTTTAACATCCACTGTTCTTACCTCCTTGACCACTGCCCGGAAAGAACGCGTGTGCCAGAATGCTCCCTTTTCCGTCAAAGGGATAACCGTCATCATGTCTTCCCCTAATTGGTTTTACATAAGATCAACAACAGTTATAGAATTATAGGGTTCTAATTTACTTTCATCAAATATTGTGTAAATTACAAGGTTAATTGTGCATACTTTATGAAATGTACAAACCTTTCAAATACAATCCGAATATCTGCCTCATCCGCTCGGTCTTTTCCCAGTCGATGAAAACTAAGCGGAGTGCTCTTTGCCCACACATTCAAAGCATGGTACAACTCGGTCTCAATGTCCGACTCCCTCGTCTCACGATTATTCGAGGATTTCTTCAAGCTAAGGAGCATAATGTAACAAACTTTTTAGAATCCAAGATACATTCACAAACTTATGATCAAGGTTTTTTCCACTTAATATTGTATACTACATTTTAATTACATTTTATTGTTCATACTCTGCTTTTACCAAGGGAAAGAAAAATAAAATACATTAAATTGAAGACTATTTACCCTCCAGGTTGGAATCAGGCGACAAATACACAGTTTCTTAAAAAATCGGCCAACAAACAATGATCACACAATTCAAGTTCATTCAAATTCCAAATTCAATACACACAGAATAAAGGAGCTCATTATGACACTCCTGAATGTTTCCAAGTGTCCACCTCTCAACTCAAATTCTGTATGAGCATTGGATCTTCCATTTTATTTCTATGCCGCATGTCATCCATTCAGCTCTGTTTATTGCACGGACAAAAAAACAAAAAGTACATATTTACGCGCATTTCCCTTGTTTTGTGTCCCTCTAAAATTAGTTGATATATACATATTCTGACAGTGTGTAATGTAAATACCATAAAACATAATATTTATATAGATAAATATACTAATATAGACATACATAATATGTATGGGGCAATTAACCTCGAAGTCAACGTGCCTAAAGATGAGTTGAATCTTTGTTTTGAGCGACTGAGCCATATTGTAAACGCCACTCTTTTCCTTCTACTCCCATTGTTTTATTATTGTTCATGAAACGAGAGGAAAATACGAAGAAATTTTCAGGGAATTCTGAAATCCTGCGGACTTGGGACGCAGATAAATGAGAGACCGATGACATTGACCAGATTTACGCCATACTTACTTGTGTATTTGTGTATATAGTATATAATTACATGCATATATATTATGTACTTGTGCAATGTCCTTTTCAGCCTCCCTCTGCTCAATCTGAAAAGTCTAAACATCAGAGTACAAATATTTGCCAACTTGAATGCTAAATGCTCTTATATACCTCACTATATAGTAAAAAGTAATCAACATCTTTATGGCTTTCCTTGTTTTCCTGTGATACTTTTCTCGACATATTTTTGCTGCATGTATCCTTATTATTGCATCTTTAAAATGGGGAAAATTAAAACGACCTTTTCAAAATATATTTTACACATCTGTAAAAATAAAAATACACGCAAGATTCTGTCCTGGCTCAGTTTATATGGTTTATGGAAATTGGCAAATAGAGTAATAATGATTAACGATTGGTTAATACACCAAAAACCATTTGCATTCCAAGTCCAACTCTATGTATACACACAAAAGTAAGTAGCCATTATTTTAATGCTATTTATTATTAGTGTTTCATTGTATTGTAGTCAAAATGAAAAGTCAAAAGTCAGACGATTGGTATTTGTAACTTGTAACAGTAATAATAATGGTATTATATAAATAGATACTGTTTGAAAAAATATTATGCTAGTGCATAACGATTATGATTATTAAAAACAGACATAAAGTATAGGGACAGGAAGACATCTGTACGAGATAATAAATGATGACGATTATACATATAACTATGTATTGTGTATACCGTACAGAGTTGTAATACAGTTAAGTCTCGTCGTCCGTTAAATAAAAGTAAAGTTGAAAGCTAAAGAGACACATTCAAAATATGTATCATAATCGTCAACATTTTATTTGATATGTACAACTCTCTCTCTTTCTTTCTTTCTTCACTTCTTTCTTTCTGCTTCTTTCAATTTTTAACTGACAAACTACATCATGAGCAAAACATGAGCATTTTACAACAGTCAAAAAATCTTGACTGAGCACACATAAACGTAGTGTAATGTATGTACATATAATACATCAGTATACATAGCCGTTAGTATAGATAAGTCTATCATACAAATGTATGCATATGCATATGTAATATATCGTTAAACTTAAACCTCGACCGAACGACCTCAACCATACGACGATGGATCATTTTACTCCAAATTATACATACAAGATACAAGTATTGCTGAAGAACAAGGGTCTATAGTACAATACTTACACACATGACATGTTACAATAATTATTATTGAAGTTGGCAACCATATGTAGACCACGTTAATAAATAATTCGATATTCACACTCACATGCATATTAACTAATGTATATATACACACACACATAACTACAAAGATTCTCACTCTCGTTTGGATTCCTATTGTTTTGCTATGCGTAGAGTGTGAAATAGATCTATGTATAGAAGCTTGTGTTTTTCTTATATTTTGCTATTGCATAATATGTAGACGTAGACGTAGTAGGTACATACATGTATAGTAGTAGGAGCAGGGAGAGAAAGAGAGGGAGAGAAAAAGGCCGGAGAGTGTGGTGAGAGCATGTGAGTTGAGAAAAGTTGCTTGCTTGTGTGTGTATAGTGTATAGTGTCAGTAAGCCAGTACTAGTAAGTTTCTCTCTTTCTTTCACACTCTATCGTCTGCCACTTTTTACTTTTTTTGTGTATCATTTGATATCATGTTGTGTGTTTACATAGGAGTAGTAGAGGATTATTACTACAATATTATTACTATACTATATCATATATTTTGCTATCAAGAGTTGAACATGACAGTAATTTTTATATGATGACTTATAGTGCATCATATAACGTCGTAAAATATCTTGTTGCCATCGTATAGTAGTTATAACATGGTGACTTTTGGTTGAGCTCCTATGCTTATGGGCAGGACATTTTATGTGAAAATGTGTACATGCATAAACATGCACAACGTGTTTTCTATGCATGTACAAGACGACAAAGTTGACTCTGAAAATTCAAGGCAACCAACGACCAATAATCCAGAGTAGCAAATGTAAGACGAAAATGATAAGTTCGCTCCTATAATATCAAATTAAACATTTGTACTAACGGAGCAATGATCATAAGAGTCTCGAAAATGTTTTTATCACTTTTATATGATGCTGAAAGTAAACTCTCACCCTACTAAATAACCCGATACCGTAATAATATCAACTAAGGTTGTTACTACTATTATGAATGTCAATTGAAATTTGACTAAATATTTCACAATTCGACCGAATTTTTCGACCGAAATAAGCAACACATTTGGAACTTGTATTTATGGAAGTAGTCTCGAAAGCAAGAATACTAAAGTATTTACACGTATTCATGCTAAAATTTAAGTATAATTCGAGCTTTCTCCGCATTATAAGATATTGCCAAGTTTTTTTAATTTACTGGAATAATTTTATAATTTTCTGATTGGTATTACTTTAAAATTTTTCCGTCGCATTCAGTGAGGCCGCGAATACCATTTACTTCTCTGTAGGTCTTCCGTCATTTGTCATATCTTCATCTTTTAAACAAGGGAATAAAGTTGCATGGTTATGGTCATGTGGACAAACAGAAATCTGATAAGTTTCCTTTGTTCTCGTTCATTTTTTCTCACATCCGCGAAAGACAAAAGAAGTAGTTCATCCTTTATGATTTTACGCTCCCATTTTTCCCTCTTTGTTGTTAGATAGCTTATATTCTATCGTTTTTTCTTTGAAATTTGAATCTTTGGTTATCAAAACACCACAAGAATTTCTAATTCCCTATAAAAATTACGGAGTTTCATTTATAAAAATGCTAAAAAATTGTAATGGAATATAAATACATGCTATATATATTGCTTCAACTGTTTGATAGTTATAATATATTATATCTTGAACATTACTTCAAATGAATTCTCGTCTACCATTCCTTTTCCCACCCACATCGTGAACGTATTATGTATGTACTATGCATGCACTATTAAATCTCCAAATCCGAATTGAGTCGATATGAGATTCAAGTTGATGACGATGTTCGCCACCAAAAAGAAAAACAGACGGTGCTTTTAGAAGATAAAGTAAAAAATTGTAAAAAATTGATGTATGTATGTGTATTTGTGAGACTCGACTCTAGCAAACATGTCGGCCATACCGCCGACAAAAAAATCATCAGCACATACACACAGTGTACGCAATACATAATGTTACATGTATTTTTTGCTTTTTAAAACTAAAATATAAAATACTCTGTAACTGCGCTCAAATATCTCTCTCACACAAAAACAAAAATAATATTGGCTATATAAATGAAAAATTCAGGAGTATCCTACCAATAACAGTGGATGGAAATGCACTCATCCTACATACATAGATGCTGTATCAATATTTTACAGTTACACACAACAATTCTAAAAAGTTTGAAGGACGACTAGACGGAAAAAGTTGAGAGTTACAACTTGTAGCTGAACATGTATGTACGTATGTACGCCGAATGCATAGTAAAACGCGAGCTTAGAAGAGATATTGAAAGGGAAAACCAAAAAAATAAGTAATGTTAACTAATGGCACTGTTTTGACATCTCTCGCTATTCCAATTCAACATCCAACTGACTCGAAATAAACAGACAAAAGTGAGTACTCTGTCTAAGACACTCTCACACTACAACATATCTAAATGTCTGCAGTTTGTACTGCATCTACTATAATATGTATAATGTATACTGTATAAGCTACGATTCCTCTCTCAATATGACAATTGAGTTAAACATGTGTGAGTGTACAGTGTACACAGAAACAGAGGCACTTTCTTCGCATCCATCCATCTATCTGCATGCATTGAAATGTCTGCCGTCTAGAGAAAGTAGAATTCTCTATATATACAGACGACAGACAATATGCATACATTTACGCAAAAAACACACACATGAGAGATTTGAATAGAGTAGAAAGGGGAAGGAAAAAAGAATTATTATACAAATAGATCTTAAACTTAATAAATTAAACTTGTACTTTGTACTTCCTCAATTTAGACAAGAGAAGAAGGATCGAATAGTTGTTACTTTCTATTTTTTTACACTTATTTTTAAAATATTATACTGTGTTCTTTGAAAATGGGGAAATGTATTAGTAATATTTACTTAAAAATTGGAACCACAGTATAGCCACAACCATTTAATACGTATGAATATACATATCATACATATATACTTACAATGACTTGTTTTTTAATTTCAAATATATCCCTCACAACAGCAATTTTTCGATAATTATAAGCGTTCCAGTCTTAAATGTTATTTTAAATTCACAAAAATACAATGCATACTTTCGATTGTCACCAGTCTTTGGAGGCAGACGAAAAATTAGGTAAAAAAAGAAGTAGGAATCAACTTGATACCTTATGGAAAAAATTACACATATACATAAACATATACATACATTTTGATGTCACCGTAGTAAAGAATGGAGAAAGAAGGCAAGAAAAAGACACAAAGTTTCACTTTTAATATATTGACTACTGTAACGACCAACTCAATCGAGGTTATTGCAACATGAATATGAACCGGGTTCAAGTTCGGTTAACTTGACTGACTGACTCCCACACCAAATCCCAGATGCACGATGTAGTTATAGAAGACATAGACCCAAGATGGAACTGCGCGTTGGGGGTCATACGATGGACACAGCTGGAGTGTGTGTAAAAATGCCAGATAGATTCAGACTTTAATGACTCACTGTAAATAAATCATTTAAAACCATTATTTTCTATGCTACATTAATCAATAAAATAAAATAGACTATAGTACTCAACACTCAAATTCTCTTCAATGCGTATAATATATTAGGTATATATTATAATATTAACCTCAAGGAGGTTGTGACGACAGAAAAACAACGTCACCACCAACGTTGAGTGAGTCATCATTCCATCGTTTTCTCTAGCATTTTCTCTCACACGTCAATTTAGAACCCCCGAACTTTCTTTCCTTTTTCAAACGAAATAAGATATAGAAACATTAAATTTTACAGTTCAAGTCAATTGCACCAAATTGAAAATACGTCCACGATAATGTGGAAAAAATCCACCCATTGTCAGTTCACTTAGCTTTGTATGTATATTACGAGTGCTTCAAGCCAGCAAAATTGATACCAAGTACCGAGTAAGAGTAATCGCCCGGAAAAAGCATCAGGTGGTGACTTATCGAAAAAATTTAACCTTTAATTATAATTATATTTTATTTGATTAAATGCATGGTTTCAAGTCTTAATTATAGTTGCCGGAGAGGACGTCGGTTTCTTATGGAAGCAATTTTCAGCGCGGCTCAAGTGCCTACTTGAGGCAGACTCACATTTAAATTGACAAAATTCACGCTACGTAAGATTTACAGAGAAACTTGGAGAAAACTTGCTTCTGTCGATGTAAAATGTTCTATGGGGAAATCACTGCATACTTTCTCTATTATTGTTCTCTGTATCCCTTTGCCTATACTAGTATTCTGTTATAATATATCTTACTCCTTTTCCTAGCATATATTCCCTTATCTTCGTTTTTGTTAAGAGTTCGGTTTAGAATTAGAACGTCCCTACAAGCGAGTGTACAGTGTACAGTCTACAGTGCATCAGCAATAAATTGCCCATTGTACATTACTAAGTACTAAGATAGTCCACCATCAATACAACAAAATGACTATGTACAACGGATAGAAAGGAGGATCTTTCCATGCTTATTGAACAAAAGCACAGCCTTGACGGTGGACGCGAACATCGTAATACTTAATAATTTAGTATCATACAATACAGATTTTATAGATTGCAGGCTGCACAAAGATCTGATACAATATATAAGTAGGTATGCAATCCCAACGTCGTAACAACAGCATTTTGTTTTGTACTGCAGATATTAGGATAGAATCTTCAAAACTGTAGAGTTTGAAAAAATATTCGAAAATTGGACGAATGAAATAAATATTTTTGAGGATTCTCTGAATGCAAAAGGGGTATTATTCAATCTAGATTTTTAATACATTACCTTTATACTAACTTCTCTTATATAAATACGATTCCATCCGATGAGCAAAATGCATGTACCTTTGTGTATACTTAGGTATTATAGGTATATTTATTTCATTTATATTTTTTACTTGTATCCAAAATATACATTTTACACAATGCAAGCTGGTAGGAAGTACATAGCCTTATGTACTTTGCTCATCGAATGAAGACATAATAAATGAAAAATTATGACTAAAAATTGTATTAATTTGTATTTACTAGTAATATGCCATATTATTTGTGATGGGTTTTCAAGTTTACTGTCATCTAAAACTTTCCTGTACTATAATACTTACTTAGTTGCAACGGTCAAAAGTCACCCATATTCCTGAGATAAGAAATAGAAACGAGCTTTACTTTCCACAACTTATCTTTATAAAAAACTTCAACGGTTTTCTCTCCTTTCAGTGACTTTCTAAATCTACTAAACACACAATATCAAATATTGACTCTTCACGAAAATATGATACACGACTAAAAAATTATTTAAATCGAGACTGTGAATATAACCAGAAACCAGATTAAAGGGTTTGTAACTTTGTAACTTTCAACAATATCAAAAAATATTGTTATAATAATATTGATGATACACTAATGTTTCATTTTAATAGCATTAAAAGCTCAAAACTTCATTTAATTAATGACCACTTTATTTAAGTACAAAACTAAATTAACTAAATAAACACTAAATTAAACGACCAGATATGTACTATGTACAAGAAAAAACTTAAAACTAATAAAACGTTTTCCAGTGAACCAATGAAGCAAGCAAACTGACATTGAGTATTTTTTCAACGAATTTTCAAATTTGACATTTTAAAATTTAATAAAAAGTAAAAAGTGAACAAAACATAAAACATACCTGTGACTTGGGATTTTAGAAGATTAGAACTGATAAAATTTCTTGTTGTATTATCATTAACTCCGTTGTAAAGAATAAAAAAACACAAATAACCACGAAGACAAAACTTGTCAAGAGAGCGTCGGAGTAAAGCACTTTCTTCTCTACGAGTTTTCCATCAACTGTTTCGCAAAATGCTAGCCAACTAAAGTAGATCGAGAGAACGAAGATGTTCGCTGGTCACATTCACATCTTTATCCTTCGAGATAATATAAACTTTTATAAATATATCGTGTAGAATGTAGAATATAGTGTATCATTAATGTTAATTCACTTTGAAAGAATAACAAGTCGTATAATAAAATTTTCTTTACGAGACTCAACTTTGTATACATTATATATTATACACATCATGTGTAACACATGGCATACTGGAAGATAGTGACAGAGTTAAAGACTGGAGAATAAGCTAGATTGAAGGAGTGTGACCGGATATTCATCTACTACGGGATAGTGCACAATGGAGGAGATAACAACGACGACTCCAAAGCCTCATGATTCGTAATTGCTCCAGAATTACTGCGGAAATTAAAGGGATTCCACGATCACGGACCACAACAGCAATGAGGAAGAGGGGAAAATGAAAGGATGGCAATAATATACTTCTTCTGATTACTTTTTATATGAACAAGACTAACAAAAAAGTTCGAGGAAACGAATTTTCAAGCAAAAAAAAATACTTTGCCAAAATTATATTATTACCATGTACTATTTTGGGCTCTCGCTTATTCTCGCTCTGGATAAAAGTTGAAACTGTTTTAATAATTATCATATACAAAAATCGTAAAGATACAATTAGAGAAGGAAGAAAAAAACTGTCGGTATAATCATTTAATTTTACTACCCTACAATCGTGTGCCTTTCATTTATACTTAACTTATAATATAAAAGTGTCTTAGTGAGTGTGGTCTTAATAAAGAATAATAAAGGGAGAGAGATCTATGGAGGTCTATGAAATTGATTTAAATTAAAAGGTTGAGTCAGACTATATAGGACTTTGAAAAATGATAAATAATAATAATACGAATAATATTATACAGAATTTAATGCTTATAAATGTGTCCCTTATATGAATCAGGAGCAAGATAAATAAGAAATGAAAACTCTCAACTCCCCTACTTGAGCTATGATATATTATTATATTAAAATAACTCCTGAATGTGAGAAAGGATAGATGATGAACTTGAAAAAGTAATAATATACTTATTATAGAATTACTACTAATATACAACACTAATACAAGTTTGTGTGACTGTATAAACTGGAAACTACTTCATTGAAAATCAAGTGTACTCTCTGTTCTCTCTTCTCTCTCTTCATCATCATCTCGCCTTCTCATTTTATCTACAAGTGTTTCTTGATTATAATTGAAATCTCTCGTCTCTCTCACTCTCCTCGACTAATTTTAATGTATGTGTACTTGTTACAAGTTACAAATGAAAGTTTTTCTATTTCTACGTTACTCTTTGATCTTTGCGTGTACATTGTACATGGTACGTGGTAAAAATAGTGAAAAAGATGGCTTGACTTCTTGTATGATTTGAGCGTCAAGAGCTGGAAAAAGAAAATATTGGTACTGTTGTCCTGTGATGTAAGTAGTAAGTATAAGTAGAATAACACACAACACTGGGATGTTAAATCTTGGAAATACGCCGTATAAATAATATGTATAAAAATAATTGAACGTGTTCTACCGAAGAAAATGTACGTATCTTGTGGATTCCCAAAAAAAATTGGAAGTAAGCTGTAAGCTAGAGACAGCGACACAGCATAAAAACAAGTAATTTAGATGACTTTAAACAACAATAAAATATTTAATTCGAGGAGAAAACAAATTTTTTTAAGCACAGAGTACTGTGAAGACCAGAAGGCTAAAACTGAACTCTGAACTCAATAATATAAAGAACAAGAAAAAGTACTGTGTTAAGTGTGGCTGGAAAACGGTTGGGTAATGGATAATGGAACGAAGTTTGGATCTGGAAGCAAGCAAGTGTCACTGGGAAGATCTAAAGTTCGACTGAGTACGGAGCCTGGGTCAGCGGGAACTAAATGGATTTCTCAGTGAAATTTAACTCTGCTTCTACTTGGTCGTCTAACTAACAAACTCGACACTCTCTGAGTATATAGCATGTAAGCAGATATTATTATTTTTCCCTCTCACACTCCTCACATACTACATATTACATATATATAAAAATATGTGGAAATCTGGAGCACCAAACATGCTTAAATATCACCAGATGCGTAGATATACATACCTATAGTCACATACACTACACACTATTGTTATTATGGATGGCGCTTGAAAGAAGAGAGAATAGACGTTTAACGTTTAACTTTGTATTTATATTGCATGGACGCTTTTTCTTTGTCAGTTGACTACTTGACTTGTGTAGATATACATAAGTACAAATACACAGCCTTTCTATAGTTAGAGTTATGTATATTATAGAATCGATATCAAATTTTTTCTTCTCTATTTCTCCCCATCTTCTCGATAGCTTCATAATACACCGCATCATAACTTGTTATATCATGCACTTTTGCAAAATCCACCCCAAAATATCACATTTTTCGGATATATCTAGTGTATAGGCATGTATTACATGATATCATAATATGAACTTATCATGTAATACACTTTACATGGTATTTGGACGGAGAATCCGTTAAATGTCAAATTTTCATCCATCCTCGACTCTTCGTTATGCTATTTCTATTTCTATACGCTGCTTTTAAAGGTTAATTTTGATTTAGTTGCTATATCGTGTTCGTCGGGTTCTCTTATCACCATTATTATTATTTTTATTACATACTAATACTGCCTACTATTATGGTGTATTATTACACATTACACATTTTCTTTGCAAATACGTCCCGTCTATAATGTTATTTGTAATTTAATATGGGGAATGTAAATCGAGCATTCCTGTTTGCATAAAATACTCCTAAAATAATTGTCAGTATGTACATGTACGTATTAATGATGATGATGAAGTTGTAAGTTATGCCGTAAAAATTCACAGCCTTTTTATTTTCAAAATCCAAAAAGTATATTTACATACAAGGTGGCTTTGGTATTTTTTACCATACCGTGTTGTGTTCATATCATATCGAAAGTCGTATTGTATCGCAACTTGCAACCCACCCCTTGCAACATGGCTAATTTCAAAGGACATGTCAAGAGTAGAATATTTAGTGGGTAGTATATAGAGAGAGGGAGTGAGAGCGAGAGGAAAAGGAAACCGATCGCATTTTTTCCAGGAATAAAGCAAAAAAAAGAACCACAAGTCGAGAGTCGAGAGAAAGATTCTGCCTCTAAAAAATATTGATGTGTACAGAACATAAATCGACAACCTTCTATGTCAAATGTTCAACCTATAGTCAATCATTTGGGTTTGATTTGTGAAACTGTGTACTGTGTATGCATGTATACCTAGTGTATAGTTATTAGTTATACATTAGAATGTCATGCTGTATTATACATACTGAGAATTGTGATGAATGAATTGTTTGTCACCTTAAAAGTTGTGTAAAATATACGTGCATGTATCATGTATATGAATGTTGTATGCATACTGAATACAAATATATTTTTATACATCCCTTTTATATATAACATGAAAAATATGTTGTTTTGCTAGTCTGTGTGCTGTGTGTTAGGTTTAAAACAATAACAATACATAACTCTTTGAATGAAAAACCAGAAACATTCAGTAGTGAAGGTTGAAGATCTAAAACCTAAAACCGCCCCTTTTTATCGAGTACGCCCCCAAAGAAATATATGTATATATGTATACTTGAAGTGATACAAAGTACACGCTTTTCACAAAAATATCCAATTTCTCTTTCTCTCTCATTTTTTTTTCATTTTTCTGTTTTCCCTTCCTATCATGTTTCATTTTCCCCTGTGTGTGACTACGAACTATGAAGGTACACAGTTGAAGGCACATCATACTCTTTTATTATTGCTTTTACACTATTACAAATTAATTTTTATATCATCTAATGATAGTGTTATACGAATAAAATATTAGTGTAAAATGTAACGTTGACTCCTAGATTTTATATTTTTATGTACATAGTATGTATAGTGTCGATTGCCGATTGTCAAAGTGTTAAATTGATCAAAGTATTATTCTAGTGAGAATTTTTGCATGAGCTCTGTCCCCTGTCGTATTATGAGCCTTCCGTTCACAATGTCAAAATTTTTACTGTAATTACACTACAATTTACAATTTTAATGTTTGTATACTATTTATTCATTGTTGATATATCTTGATAGTTGATACATTTTGAGAGAATTGGTATGAAACAAAAGAAAATCACGTAAATTTTATGTGTCGTCGATTCACTGGGTATTGCATTGTCTATTTTCTCCTATATGCACATCCTTTTATCTCCGTTTGTACACAGCTTATTCGTTCATCCATAAGTATAACATACCAAATGGAATTCGAAGGCTGCCAACTTTTTTCTTTTTTCCATCTCTTGTGTATTCTTTTGTGGCTGATTCTAAAAGTTCAAGGAATGAGTGTTTCAGCAGATTTCATTCCCTATCAGATTCTTGGCTCTTGTTTTTTTCTCCTCGTTTCCCCGACTCCATGTGACATGTCTCAGGCTTTCTTCCGCTCTTCTCGTTTGCCTGTGTATCCTGTAGATATTATGATGTATAACAAGTAACGTTGTACGTTGTACACAATTGCTCATTTTACATTCTGCACTTTTTTGAGTTTCTTGAACGGCAAGAAACGGAAGAAACGTAACATACCAAAAACCAAGTTGTGTCATCGATGTCACACTTTATTTTTATTTTTCCTTTTTCTTCATTTTCCTATTAATAATACCAATGATAATTACAAGGAGTGTAATTTCTTTAACCAAGCTCTTTGCAATTATAAGTGGGAATCCGGTTGTTTCTTTTCCCCATAACAAAGTGAAAGTTGAACGAAACAAAGTAGAAAAAGGTGTTGAGGATAAAAGTGATGAGAAGTAAGGCAAGTTAGACTGGGAATAAAAAATGTACAGGGAAAATATGGGATATTGACCCACAATAAAACAGATCGGGATCATGGTCATTGATGATTTGAAATAAAGGGTAGTAGCCAGTAATCCCGCAGATAAAAAACAAGTTATTTGTCAGAAAAAATACTTGCGCTGGGTCCGCAAGGGGGTTACTGTACATTCCCTCATTTTGACCTCCAACCTTGCACACTGCGCTGCGGTCGGATTTTAAGGTTTAAAGGTCAGAGGTCAATATGATATGTACACAAGTGTGTGGGCGTATATCTGGTAACTTTTCTTTTGTTTTTTTGTGGCAGTCGGGCTGCTGATTGTCGTTTTTTTCATATCTCTATTTTCTCGTCCAAGTATTCTAGGATTTTTGCTCTTAGAGTAGAATTTATTTTCCTCAGTTTTCGGAAGGAGAGTCCTCGTCATGCATACATAATATAACATGCAATATGTATCTTCAATCTACATGTACAGAAGAAGAAATATGCATGTATATTATGTATGTATATGTGTCTGGCATGGTATCTATCTCAGGGTTGAAGATAGATAGTTGTGAGCATCCGAGGATGAGGATTCAAGATTTTGAATTGAGGATACGACTGTTTATTTGTTCAAGTTGAATGCCTAAAACCTATCAGCATGTTTCTCAAGACTTCCTCTTCCCAAAAAACGTTCATACCACACAAACGGGAGAGAAAGAAAGAGATAAACAGCGAAGGAAAAGGAGAGAAAAATCCACTCGGCGGACCAACCAATTTATACATAACATGCATAATATCAATGTAGCTTCAACAGTATCTTTTGGACACAGAATGTAAACATCGAAATGGAGCATTACATTATATCTATCTATGTACCATGTACTATCCTGCTGTCTTATTGTCTATATGCATTTAAGTTTGGGTGTGAGGATTGAACGAATAGCGACAGAGTTTATCATAACATTCGACAGTTCCTTTTTTCAAATACAATATGTATCTTTGTGTGTCCATATGAATACATGTATGTATGTATGCATGTAAGAATATTTTACCAACTTACTCATATGTAAATTTTCTATCGCTTTAAATTACAGTATCGGATCATATGCTACATGTTATATTTTGTTGAACATACATATTACATATATTCTCGAAAAAGCTCAAGTCAAAATCCGACTAATCCCAATTCGAATAGCGAGAAATGCCCGACAGCCTTCTCTTTCTCTATACCTAATACTTGTGAGCTTTGACTCTGACTCTTGTATGAATACTGAATACAGATATACATATACATACATAGATCACAGTCCTTTTTCCTATGCAATAAACTCTAATCGTACGTTCTTAACTTTTCAACGTCTCAAAAACTCTAAAGGATGCTCTTGTTTCTCCTTCTTTTCGGTCGGTAGTTCCTTCATACTAACTGAAAGAGAGCCATGTATATTTTAGTTGTAAAGTGTTCTCGCGTCTTACTGTCGTCTTCCTTCTTATTCTGTATGTATGTGATATTGCAGTTCTTGTGAATTTCTTAAAGTACATATTTACTTATATTCTGAGGATGTATAAGACTAAGGGTAAAAATACAGACGTATACTTTCCATCAGAAAATATAACATACAACTACATACATATGTACATTGTACATAGTTTGGAGTTATTATTATTGGTCTCCATTCAAAATTCAAAATTATTGACTTGGGTCAAATCGGAAGATGACGATGGTCCATATCAGTATCTATGTATAGCTTATTGTACACAAGCTCGATTTCTTTCTAACTTGTAGCTATCTTTATTTTTGTACGCAGAATAAATAATACCATCGCGTATCATATATAGAAGGCATATAAAAATTGAACAAAGCATATTTAATATACTTGTGTAATCGTAAAATTACTTAATTGTGTTTATGTTAATGTCGTACTTCCCTTGTATATTGTATACAATGTGCGAGAGGGAAGAAGTTGAGATGGATTTCACATTAGTCATTCAGTATCAGCTCATACAGCTCACAAATTTGAGCGACAGGAGGCAGAAAAAGGGATCGTTTTATCAAAATTCATCACAATTTATCTCCGACACTTCTTTCCGCTGTCCACCATGTCCACATCCAAGGACAATAACAGGAAGAAGTCAAACATCTTTAACGGTCTATTTTCTTCACAATATTCTCGGGCATTATGTACTCTGTATATGTAGGAAAAGTACTCGAAGATTTATCATAAAACTAAGGAGGAAGTTTAGCTCTGCATCAAAATTTTGTACTTGGCTTTCCCTGATATTGTACATAAAAATAGGGAGAGATATGAAGGCTAATGAGATTTCTTTGAAAAAAGAAATTTTGTATTTTTGCCGGGTATTCAGTATTCACGTATTAGTAGAGTGTACATTGTATGTACATCGTACACGGTGAAAGTAATGAAGCACCTTTGATTTTCCGGTGTTCCTCTCATTTCACGAGGCGTTTAGTTGAATGCGCCATAATTTGGGATACACTGGTTGATTTTTCGGAGGAGGAAGGATGTTTCACACAGTTGATATGTAGTATATTATGCTTTACATGCTCATCTCTGTAATATTATAAAATATAAACATTATTACCGACGTACCTACCTACATGGCAGCTCTCATTCCTTTCAATGAAACAGTTTGGAAATGTCAGCCATATCGATTAAGCGTCACGGTCTCCTGATTTCATTCAGATTCTTGAAATGTCACAGGACTGATGAGAGACGGCAAAGAACGTCTGTATACATATGTACATGTAGATACACATTTTGCATTACACAGTCTGCTCCTTTTCTCGTGCTTGTACTTTTGCTCCCAACCTTTATTCTTCCGATGGTTTATGTATAATATTACGTTATATTTTATTTTGTGGAAATCAAAATTTGGAAAGGCCATATTCTTCCTGCTCCCTTTGTCCCTGAGACAGTCAAAAAGCTCCAGCAAATTTTTACCCACATATAGTCCATGCAGACCATACAGTACGCTGATGTTAGATTGTATTATAATGTGTGCTCGTAAAGCAGTATGCCGTATACTCTAAATGTGATGTATGATACCTATACTATACAGAATACAGACGTGCCATTGTATTAATATTGTTATTAAGTAGAACCTTCAACTTTCTTGATGGGCAATCATGTCAATTAGGTAAATGGTAAATGGCGAAGGGATGGGCGGTAATAAGTGCTATGGAGGACTCTCTTATTAATCTGATATGACTGTAAATGACTTATTATATGTATGTGTTTGCAAGAAAATATGCATACCATGTTTGGACTCGTTTAGACAATTAAAAATTAACCCTCTTCTCTCTGAAATTGAGAATGAGATATTCAATAGTCGGCGTATTTTCGCTATGCCATTATTACCACGCGGATAGATGCCTGCCGTGATAATTATAAGCGTGTTCGACAAGGTGTTTTGTAAAGAAACTAAAGTTCATCGTCATCATTACGTGAATGCAAGATAATACAGAGAGATATAAACGGATTGTCATAGTGGTGAAAGTATGGCGGCCGTTTTCATGGTACAATCGTCCTTTGATTTTTGGTTTCAGCAGAATTTCAGCAAATTCGCAGCACAACTTCTTCACACTCTTTGTGTTCCTAAATTTGGTATGTGGTGTTTATTATATTGAACGCAAAACGCAACAAATTGAATGTTTGCATTCTTTGTTTACGCTTCTTTTCAATTTTGAAAAGAAAAATATTGTTTGCCGACTGCTTCTTATGTGCAGTCTGCAGCTACATAAATGGAATTTTTTCGGCTTCATCATATAAAATTTTGGCTTCCCTCTAGTTTTCAAGTTTGATTGGTCGTTTGGGTATAAATAAGTAAGCAGTGAAACATTAAAATTTAAGGATTCAAAGTATTTTGTGAGATTCTCAGTTTCAATTTGAGAATAGGACTACACTATTGTGATGCCGCATAGCAAGTAATAGGAATTAGCTTTAGATTTTGGTAAAAGCAACACTTTTGTGGTGTGTGCAAGGGGTTGAATCTTTCAAGGGGTGATTTTCTCTAACAAAGATTCGCACAGAGCTCTCCGGTGAGAAGATCAAGCATTATAGAGTTCCCAAGTTGCTTCAGTCGCCACGGAGTGCGCTCAAAATGCTCAAGTGATTCGAAGACTTCGAGTCAGAATTCTGAACATATTATACCAAGCATTAATACCATATACCCATTTATACCGGTTTCTATGTTATGCTTCTATGAATTTGGTTTTTTTAGGTTTATAGTGACGGATTGTCGTGAAAAAAGCCATGAAACTTTATAAATTGGCAATGAAATTCCCACTCCCTCCGTTCGATAATGGAGAGACATCCAACATCCAAAGCGTAGATATTCCTATAAAGTATTGAGAATCGACATTTTATAAGGAATTGTTCCTATACATACCCTGTACGAGAATGAAAAATACGGCATTTTATTTTTTTACCCTTTGGATAAAGTATAAAACAAAAAAGTGTGATACAAAAGTTTTCCTCTCCGATGTAGGACAAAAGGAAGGCGGAGTATAAAGAAGAAAATTCAATTCTGCTTCCTCTTCCCAATCAGAGTAATTGATAATAGTTGTAAATTATGTAGTACATATACGGTTATTAATGTGTGTATAAAGTGTCTTGTAGGAGTCTCCAATAAGTGGAGAAAAGTGATCGTAAATCTAATGAATTGCCACAGTTTGAAGTTTCAAACGAAATTTTGTCTCATTTCACGGGAACTTTGCCTACATCATATATGTCTATATCATATGTATGTATGAGTCTGCAATGATTATTTCATTACACTTTCTATGTGTGCTTTCTTCCATCCACACAATTTGCAGTTCCATATAATATTTCATTCTAGATCTTCATTGCGTAATGCAAATGTAGAATGATATAGATATAGAAGTTTGCAATGCTCAACTTTTCCCATTTAAATTACTGTTGCAAAAACTTTCCCTTTGAATTCATATTTTATAATGACTTTCACTTTTCATCGTTTCAGAGCAGGCAGAGTATGAACAATATTTGCATGTGCAGAAAAAAAATTATGATTTATTAAATGTAAATTTAAATGTCTTTTTAAAAAATTCTCATCTTACCTCCAGGTGAGACTTGTACTTTTCCAAGCTTGACCCTGCAGTGCGAATCTCTTCAACCTCTGGTTGGATGAACTTGACCTAAATTGGCCGGAGAGAATGTCAGGATTTCCACACCGCGGTTTACGCATCAAGCGCCTTGTGTCTTCGTCCAATTCTCCCGTCACATTTATTTTTGCGAATGCCTTGAAAAAAGGACAAAATCATGGAATTTATATTCATGTCATTATTTTTCTATACACCCTTTAGCTTCTGGTCTTTCAATTTTTGTAAAAGCCATCTCAATCATTTTCAATAAGATGCTTTTCATCTGATGTAGATACTTGTCCGTATATCCTCTATATATATGTACATATAAAGTATCTATTCCATTTTTCTGTGTTTTCAACCCCTAATCCGTATACAGAGGAAACCAGAAAAAGTCCATAAAAACACTATACTATACTATAAAAGGATTGTCCATAAAACAGTGACGGAGTCACTCAGCGCACGGGGCTCTCAAGTCACAAGTGTCCAAGTACCAGACACCACTTTATCCCTGCGTTTCTACATGTGGGAGAAATGGAGCGTAGAATTTTCTCTCCGCATGGGAGAATTATACGACTCTATAGGTATACGTAAAAAGATGGTGACTTTCGACATGATAATCATAGAGACAAGTGGAAGCGAATGTGGTAACTATTTTATACAGCTATTAAGTTACACCATGATTCAGAATCATCGTCTTTTCCACAAAATATCCAGCAAGGAGGAGTTATTTTAGCGACTAATGAAATCGTATAAAATTGGAATTCATGCAGAGCCCATTGAACTACAAGCAGTATAAAAGCAGCCACATTATATTTTTTTTTGTTAGACATTGTATCAAAGATCAAAGCTCGTATTTACTTATTTTAGCGAAATTGTCTATATAAAGTCCTTGCTATAGTTTTCTCTTGAAATTAATGCAACATGCTGGTATGGCATTAACAAGTATACCATATTAGACATTAAAAAATTATCCTCAATTGTCAGTTCCAAAAGGAAATACTAAATGCAACGAAACGGCAATTAAAATAATTATTTCGCTAGTGCAGATGTTTAAGGTTACAGTACTGTAAATCTAAAATCTAGAGCTAGTTCATTATTCATTGTGAGTATGTGTTTGTAAATGTATACATAGTGTGGAGTGTTAGTTAACAATGTATTATGTGCAAATTCTGAAGTTTGAGCTACTGTTGACTTTTAAAAAAATTAATGAATGGCATAAATTACAGCCAAAACTCGGCACCTTGTCCAACCTACGCTAACTTGCATGTTATCAACTCTATTGTTGGATTTGCAAATGAAAAACATATTTTATATTATGTTTATAATATAT